>QFDD01002733.1:0-23272 GCA_006871305.1 Vachellia collinsii | reverse complement strand
CATATAAATTTTTTTAAAAAAAAATGCAAAGCAAGCCTATAAATTTTTTTTTTAAAAAAAATTTATGACCTAGTCAACCCGATCCCTAATCTAACACTAAACCGGATTGAACCATGGATCGATTCATTGATCAGTCCAATCCAAGTTTTTTATCCTTGGTTATAGCATGATGCCAGGGAATAGGATTATGAATTAAATTGAAAGCAAATGTAGCTTGAGAAAAGAGAGATAGAAAACACGTCTCAAAAGATCTTTTTAACTCAATACACAAGATGAAAATCTTCCAGTGTTTTCATGCATTCAACGCAGCTGGCCTCTTTTGATAAAAAAAAAAAAAAAAACACAGCTGGCCTGCAGTTGTCAATTCACTAACTCTAGTGAACCATTGAAACATCAAAACCTGTCATTTAGTATTCTGTGAGTCCTTCATTCTGTTCTACCTATTTCTCATCTAATATATGGTAAAGGTGGGGGGTCTCTTATATTTAGAGAATAAAAAATTGAATTGAACTTGTCAGAAACCGATCTTTAGTCTACTTGATCAATTGAATCAGAGATCGGGTTGATGCGAACAACCCGTCTAACCCGATGAAACTAGCAAGTTGGGTGGGTGAACTGGTATGATTTTTTTAAAAGAAAAAAATTAAAAGCTAGAAACACTGTAAAAATGGAACTAAAGTGAGAATATATGGTTTATTAATTTTTTTTAAAAAAAATATGATAACAAAACTAACCTTTAATTCTCTATTTTTTATTTAAATAAATTTATTCATAAGGAAATAAAATAAAATAAATTCATTTTATCTCAATTGTTTTGATCATTAATATTTAATCAAATTTAAAAAATTTAAAATATGGGTAAAATAAAATAATATTCTAGATTTTATTTATTAATTTTATAAAATAAAATATAATCTACTAAATTATATTATTTTAATATAGTCAATTTGATTTTGGTTTAACCTGATTTAATCTACCAACCCTTAAATTACTATCTCACCCTGTTAATTAATGGGTCCGATTTTTTGAACCTTGATTATATCTCTGAGTTTCCAAGGTAGCATATTGTTACAGCCCACACTAAAGGTTTTAAGAACTTTCTAGAATTCACTTGTAGATACATGAGTACTCTAGGTTATTCTACAGTTTTCCATACTTTTTCTGTACATGTGTAAATATCTAGATATTTTAGGATGGTATTCTAGATGATTAATATATGCCGTTAGATCAGATAGATGTATACTGTCCATTGAAAAGGTAGAGTAGTATAAATATTCCCTTAAAATTCATTTGTACTCATCAAGTAACCAAGCAATTCTTTAAGCAATATAAAGAAACATTCTTCCACTCCTCTCTCTAAGTTGTCTCTCAACTCTTATGCTTCTTTCTTGTGTGCTTGTTTTAGCTACTTGGTATAAATGTTGACTTAGTTCTAGTTTGGGTGAAGGACCGAGCAAAGTGTTGTACGGTTGTTGAATGATATAAACAACTCCATGACAATATACATGATATCAAATCCCTGCTTGGAACTTTCAACTTGATGGCATGATTTTGTGCTATCATTTGTGTACCTACATTTTTGTGTTATATCCAAATGGAAACCCCTTTTTTCTTTCAAGTTTTTCGAAAGAAAAAAAGGGAATATAAATTGTAATCTTAATCAATCATTTTGTTCTATTCTATTGTTTAAAAGTATCTAATTTATATTAAAAATTGCAAGTAGGTTCTCAAATTTTTAGTGTTAGAGATTTATAAGTTAATCTTCCATTTGATCTTACTAGCTTGACCAATTATCTTCTATTTTTATACTCCCACAGGTCCTTTTTATGAGAAATATTTACATACTTCCAGAGTAACACATCATTCATGCTCTACCCAATAAAAATATTCCAAGTATCATCTATTGTGCATCCCATATCCTATAAATTTCTTCTAATTATTTCTCTTTTTTCATAATAGATGACATAATACTTTTAGAGTATGTAAATATTTCTCCCTTTTTATATATGACGATCTATTAACTCCTTTTACATTTACGAGATTAAGGAAATTAATTAAAGTTAATTAAATGTCAAAAGTTGTAACCAATTTCCAGAATTTTCCTGATTTATAAGTTGATTGAGGGAGGATAAAAAAAGCCATTAAATAAGCTAAGAATGAAAAAGAATTTTGTAAATGTAAATTAAAAAATAGAGTCCTATGACTCCTATCAATGGGACCATAGGAATACCTTGCATGATTCATGCCAATATAGGGATTTAAAATAGATTGTTAGATGAGTATAATTTGTTGGTGCAGCATGCGATGCAACCTTAGAAAATACTGTGCATGCCGGTCTAAAAGACGGGGCCTAAAAAGTCAATCTTTTATACCTCATGTGAGGATATACGTTCTAAAAATATCGTTTTTGTAGGGAATGGATTTCTTTAAACCTCGTATTAATCTATTGAAAGAATTGGGGAACAATTTTTTATTGGAAAATTAATTAGAGAATGTGACATATTCAGTTACACATGTGGAAGCTCAGTTACATATGTAGAATTAAAGCTCTGTTGCATATAATGTGGAAATTTCATTGTATATTGTGGAAGTTCAGTTGTATATTTGTAAAATGTTTCATTCTATAATTAATTTTTCAAGAAGGGATTTATCTTCAATTCTCTCTAATTTATTTAGATCACTCTTTAAGATGTGGCATAAAAAAATAGTTTTCTAGACAGTATCTACATATAGCCTAAAAATTACCTACTTTTTAAATCACTTTTATATAAATCGTATCTGTATACAATTTAAAAAGTCTTTTTTTTTTAAATCTAAATGGACTTTTTGTGTACTCTAAACCCTAAACTCTAAAAATCATTTTTTACGTTAGTGTTTGAACCATAGGTATTAGGATAGAAATTGTCAAAACTACAGGAATCTACTTACAAGTTTAATAGTGTAGATCCCTAATTGAAAAACATGCCTAATATTTTAGGGACGAACAGAAGAATCCTTCAATCTAAATGAAAGTGAAAAGTGAATTAAAGTTTATGATCTTAATTCTGATTGACACTTTTGGCTGTTTGACTGGGTAGAAAGGCAGATTCAAATGTATATGACATTGATCTGGATACATCAACAGGAAAAGTTATTGTGCTGACTATTGTGCCCATATATGTTTCCAATATTCCTATTTTGCCCTCACTACCCTGAACAATAAACATGTCTGATGTGTCGACGGCAACCTCCTTCGACGGCAACCTCCTTCGTTCAGCGACGACTACTTCGTCGTGGCTTCCTGTTCGATCTCTATTTTGGTTTTGGAGCTGAAGGAGAGTAAATGGAGCTCTAATATATATTTAATTCTTCTTTAAGAAATTGATATTAGTCTCTCCGAAATTTTGAACATTTCAGTAAGTAGACATAACAATTTTTAAAATACAATAAATTTAGATTTTAATTTTCACAAGATAACGAAGTTTAAGTACGATAAAGCAAGGGAAGATCCCACGTAAATATGATCCAAATACCAAAAGGGCACATCAAAGACTTCAATATAACTAATCCCAAGTCAGTCTAGAGGAACTAATTTGGTATTTCATAATGTTGTTAATCTACTTGTATGCCCTTCTTGTCCTTTGTATGCGATTCTTAAGTATAGCAACATATTTGTAGGTTAAATATACAGTGAATTGCAACTTGAGTATATGGAATGCCCAATAAAATATAAGAAATTCGCGCATAAGAAAATTAAGATATTTGGAACTTTCAAGACATGAGACTTCCCTTACCAAGGCATTTGCAGATCAAGTATATTGAATTGCAACTTGAGCATAGAAAATACTTAGTGAAATATAAGAAATTTTCACATATGCAAAAGAAAGAAAGGGTAAATCGGTAAATTTATAACATTTTGAAATCCTAAATTGATGCCGCGATTCTTATTTGGTATTTCATATATTCAAGACCCTGATATGAGACAATCTTATGACTTAATCCATGTAGCTTTTTCATAGCAGGGCAGTCCCACACCTTGAACTCCTACAAATGCCTATGACTTTGATTTATATCTTCATACCTTTATAAAGTCATACTGGTCTTATTTCATCTTTACTTCTGTGTAAATAATCGACCATGGACATTTATAACAATCATTATGATTTACCCAAAGATAGTTTATCACAACAAATATGCAAATAATTTGATAACGAAAATGAAAAATTCATTAAATAAAATACTTTACTCTCGTAAAGATGATCGACCATGGACATTTCGGATAATCATTATTATTTATTCAATAATAGTTTATCACAACAAATATGCTAATAATATAATAAGAAAAATGAAAAATTCATTAAATAAAATACTTAAAATGCAATGATTGTCCTCTAGGCACAATTTTCAACAAAGATATCCATAAAGATTAAAATCAAACTATACACAGAGCACACTACAATTATTTATAGTATTAAAAGGCTAAAGTGGAATACAAAAAATTTGAGGGGATGAGAGAAATAACATATCATAACATCAAATAATTATAATAATTTACACCAAATAATCACAATAATTTTGAAAATTAAATACCATGTAGTTTTCTGGGCTTATGACCATTTCTTTTGGCTTTACAATAACTTTGAGCATTTTTCTCTTCAACTTATTGCCTTGAGGCATAATTAGTTTGACATTTTTTTTATAATATCCCATAATCTTTTAGCATTTACAACTAATTTTGACATTTCCTTCCAATAAATTGATGCATATTTATTTATATGACTTCCAGATATATTGTAATATGTGCTCATAATTTTAATAATTATATCAAAATATTATAATTTTAATATGCATCGCTAAACATTGTTGCCTTTAGTAATTAAGGCATTGCTCATAACAAAAATTAATTTTGTAACAAGTCTTTAGACTTTACAAAGTAAAAATATTTTTTTAGAGTTACAGAGCTCTTTTGTATCATTTCATATTTGAATCATATAGCTTCACACGACTTTGATATTTATAACCAAGTTATCGAAATACCATAAATTATGATTTTTCATGCCATTTATTAAAACTATAAACTAGACTTGTACAAATGAATCATTATGAACAATAAGATGTGGCTTCTGACCATTTAATTAAGAAATCAAGACATGAACGGTTGCTGGCCATATAATAAAATATTTAAACAACTCATAAAACATAATAACATTTTCCTTAAACATAATAAATTGTATTTATATATAAATATGCTTATTACATGAATAATAATAACAATAATAATGGTAACTATGAATTAGTCTTTTTCAATATTAAAACTATATTAGTCTTCTAGCCATTTATTAAGAAAGATTATAAAATATGACTTCTGATCATAGAATTTCAAAATATAAAATGAAAACTATATTGCTTTTTGTCATTTAATACGAAAGAAAATAAACAATATATATATATATATAGATGGCTTCATATCATGTAATCTCAAAATAAGAAATAAAATTTGTGTGGCTTTTAGCCACATAATTTCAAAATAGGAAATTAAAGGTATATGATTTGTGGCTATATAATTTTATAATAGGAAATAAAACAAATTATATGGCTTCTAGCCATAATAAGGTAAAGATAATGAAAAATTATATGACACATATCTGTATAATTTAAAATAGAAAATTAAAATCATATGGCTTCTAGCCATTTAGTAAAGTAGAAAATAAAAGTTAGATGACTTATAGGGATATAATAAGATAGAATATAAAAACTATATGCTTCAGGCCATATATTCTCAAAATGAGAAATTAAAAGAATATTGCTTCTAACCATATAATAAGATAGATACTAAAAGTTATATGGCTTTTAGCAATATATTAAAAAAGGCATGTAGTTTCTGATCATATAAAAGATGGAAATTAAAAAGATTATATGGCTTATGGCCATTTAGTCTCAAAATACAAAAAAATAAAAATTAAAGGTATATAGCTTCTAACGGATAATAAGTTGGACATTAAAAAGATTGTATGGTTTTTGGCTATTTAATCTCAAAATAAAAAATAAAAAATAAAAAAATAAAAAAGAAAAAAAATAAAGGTATATGGCTTCCTATATAATCATAAGAGAAGGAAAATAAGGGCTTCTCAAAAACAATTGTAAAAGTTTTTTTTTTAATTCCATATAATGGCTCAAATTATCCTTGATAGAAATCCGAAAGTAATCAAAACTATATCATACCTTAATTAGGGACATGTGTTAATAACATGTTATAAAATAAAGGAAAAGACGACGAGAAAAGAAGAGAATTAGATAATAAGGTAGGGTTGTTCTTATTCAATATATGAAGTATAAAATACATGATAGATGTTTTCTATTTACAAATATAATTTAATAATATCAGAATAAATCAATTTTACAATTATATAAAATAATAAAGTATATTGAAGATCACCAGGAATTATGGAGAGATGTCAACATCCTAAGTAAAGAATATTCATAACACCTTTCGTTTTTATAACCGTATATATATATTTTACTAGGAAAGACTGAACTTTCCCAGGCAGCTTCAATTATAAAAAAACGTGCGGGCCAGAGGAATTTGAAAAAAAGGGCTGCACCGCAGAAGCATGCGTCAAAATAACTTTTACAGCTTGCTCAGAAGCCTGGAATCGACGAATGAGAAGGTCAAAATAACTTTGGCGACCAAGGAGCCGTGACTATTCAAAATTTTTGCAAGTTCTCTTTCTTCGCCAATTCGCAGTTCAAAAAGCTTTATAATTTATATGATGTATTGATGCTGCTAGCCTTTCTTGCAGGGTAGGACAAACAAAGTGGCACAGGCTCCAGGTTATCCTTCATAGCATTCCGAAGCCCATTTTCTTCCTCTACTTCTGATTATCATCATGTTCTTCATGGGATTCAGTAGAAATCTTTGCTTATTAATTTCCTTTTTTGTATATTTGTTGTATTTTACTCCTTTGGTCTGTTCCTTGAACACCATCGTGCCATCTGTGTTGATCCATGAACCTGAAACAATGAGCTCAAATAATAGCATGTTCACTCTCGGATTCTTCAGTCCGAAGAATTCAACAAATCGCTATGTGGGAATTTGGTTTATGACTGAATCCAATGTTGTTTGGGTTGCTAACAGGGACAAACCCCTAAGGGATTCTTTTGGGATTCTCGCGATATCAGAGAGTGGCAATCTTGTTGTTTTGGATGGGCAAAAACAAGTTGTTTGGTCAACCAATGTCTCACATATTACTTCAAATTACAGTGCCCAACTCTTAGATTCAGGCAACCTGATCCTTGTAGAAAGAACTAGAGGATTATCCGTGTGGCAGAGTTTCCAACATCCTTGTAATTCACTTATACAAGACATGAAAATCCGTACAAATAAAAAAACGGGTGAGAAAAGGGAACTTACATCATGGACAAGTCCATCTGATCCATCCTATGGGCAATTTTCTTGCAGTCTTGAAACGCGTAATGTAACTGAAGTATTTGTGTGGAAACTAAATCGTCCATATCTTCGAAGTGGTCCTTGGGATGGCATAGACTTCCTTGGAATACCTAGGATAAGTTCATCTAACTCCCGTGATGGGTTCAAGATGGAAGGAGAGGAAGGGATTTTAGACCTATCTTTTCACGCAGACAAGACCCTTTGGACTTTTACGTTGAATTCTCAAGGCAAAGTAGAACAACGGAGTTGGAATTCCCAGAGAAATATATGGGAACTTAAGAGGATAATTGGTTCTTCAGAATGTGATGTTTATGGCAAATGTGGATCATTTGGGATTTGCAATTCGCAAAACTCCCCAATTTGCAGCTGCTTGAGAGGGTTTGAACCAAGGAACAGAGAAGAATGGGGAAAGCAGAACTGGACCAGTGGGTGTGTGAGAAGAGAAGCACTTAAGTGTGGAAGAGACAAAAATAATTCTCAAGCTGGCCCAATGGATGGATTTTGGATACTGCAGGCTGTGAAATTACCGGATGACGCCCAAGTGTTACCTTCTTATTTTGATGATACTGTAGATTGTCAAACTTCATGCATGAAGAATTGCTCTTGTATAGCTTATGCCCATGAAAGAAACCTTGGCTGTATGATTTGGATTTCAGATTTACTTGACATGCAGAGCTTCCCGGATGGAGGGGTTGACGTTTATGTACGTTTAGCCATCTCAGAACTAGGTATATATTTTAATTAGAGAAAGCTCTTTGAAATACCCAATAGCACACTTGTTTCTGTCCAACACATCTTCAATAATCAGCTAGGATCTGTATTTCATTTAAGCATTGTATATCTGTATTTCTATTTACATGTTATGTCATGTATATCCTTGGGTCTGATGTTGCTCAGCTTATTTTCAATTTTATGTTTTTCCTAATTTCTTCAATGTGATTATAAAATGTGGGGGCAATTTTCTTTGAGGAGTCCTGAAACTTTTATTTGGGTAAGAAAATGAAGGCTCTCTGAATGTTCTCCTTTTCTTTGATACAGGTACAGGCAGGAGGAAAATGACAACACCTATTATAATATCAGTTTTGATGGGAACAATTCTCATTATTGTGTCAGGATATTTCTTATCGAAAAAATGCTCAAAGCAAAAAGGTGATCTTCAATTTCACTGTCAGAGTTCTTCAAGGGGTCAATGGTTTTGTTTCTGATTGTTTATATGGGATATATATAATCATAATTCTGTTATCTTAGATGATCCGTCGAATATGTGAGAATTTCATATAGTTAACTCATTCCTTTAGGGACATACTATTGGAATGGCAATATATGTTTTTCAAGGAAATGAAATGGGAAAAATCTGTAAAACACAGGGGAAATGGGGATGCAGACTCAAGACGACAAAAGAAGGATTATGTGCCTGAATCAAGTACATATTCCGCAGCTATCATTGTTTGGTTTGAAAGAGTTGGCAACTGCAACAAACAACTTTGACGTAACCAATAAACTCGGGCAAGGTGGTTTTGGTCCAGTTTACAAGGTGCCTTTCGTTTTTTTTTTTTTTGGTTGAACTTTATCATCTTTCAATTCATAAGAAATGTATGTTTTTTATCATCTTATTTCAGGGAAAATTGCAAGATGGACAGGAAATAGCAGTAAAAAAACTATCAAGATCATCTGGACAGGGTATGGAAGAATTTATAAATGAAGTGGAATTGATTTCTAAGCTTCAACACCGAAACCTTGTAAGACTTTTTGGTTGTTGCATTGAAGGAGAAGAGATATTGGTCTATGAATATATGCCAAACAAAAGTTTGGATGCATATATCTTTGGTAAGTAACCATCTTCTATGCATATGATAGTTTATTAAATAGTATGTTTCAATGCTTTGCATCAATTTAAGAGACAGAAATAGAAAAAAAGGAAAATTTCATTGAATTTTGATAAATATTTAAATACGAGTACGGTACTTCAACTTATTTTTCTTGATGCTGCCACTTTGTTGAAATTTCTAGAAATGCTTATGTTATTTCGAAGCAAGCGTGTGTGAGCGTCTGTTGATGTGGAAGTTCAACGAAATTTTTATAAAGTGATAGTCAAGGTGCAAATAACTAAGTCACAAGAGGTCACCCTGAAATCCAAATACCGACGCCATTTACTATCATCATGTTGCGGCAAGTGAGTAAAAAATCTTATTATTGACATTTGCCTTCATCACATAACCCATGGACCAATCTTTTGCAGACCCACCACAACAAAAATCCTTTGTTTTCTATCTTTTTGATGTGCAATTTCAATTGAGTTTGTTTAGAGTAATAGTTATGGTACAAGTATCCAAGTGAACACAAATGGTCACCTAGTGTACCAAATACTGCCAACATTTCCTATCTGATATCGTAGGAAGTGAATGCAAAATCTTATTTTGAACATTTGCCTTCATTACATATTTCCTGAAACAATTTGTTATAGATCCGGAGCACCAAAACCTTTTTGATTGGGGAAGGCGCTTCAACATAATTGAGGGAATAGTTAGAGGTTTACTTTATCTTCATAGAGATTCAAGACTAAGAATTATACATAGAGATTTGAAGGCAAGTAATATATTATTGGATAAAGAAATGAATCCAAAGATATCAGACTTTGGGATGGCTAAATTGTTTGGAGGAAATGAAGATCAAGCAAATACAAAAAGGATTGTTGGAACATAGTAAGTGCTCGTTTTGCTTTTCATATGATAGTAATTTTAATAACATATTGAGAGCTCATCAAAGATTTAATGTTTAATTACAGCGGCTACATTTCTCCCGAGTATGCAACTAGAGGACTTTATTCAGAAAAATCTGATGTTTTTAGCTTTGGTGTCTTGTTGCTTGAAATTATTAGTGGAAGGAAAAACACTAGCTTTTATGAAGATGCAGAATCTTTGACACTTTTAGGATTTGTAAGCCTCTCCCTCCAATTTGTACATTCCTTTCTTGCAAAAACTCTAAAGTACCTTGTCCCAAACGTTTAACAGCTATCATTTTTTGTTGTTAATTTTTCTAGGCATGGAAATTATGGATCGATGGCAATGTCATACCTCTAATAGATCCGCAGATATATGATTCAAGGTTTCACAAGGATGTATTGAGGAGCGTACATATTGGTCTTTTGTGTGTGCAAGAACTTGCAAAAGATAGGCCCACCATGGCATCTGTAATGTCAATGCTTCAAAGTGAGATTATGGATATTCCTCCCCCCAGCCAACCTGCATTCGTACTCAGACAGGTTATGTCTTGTGCAGCAGAGCAGACTCTAGACAATAATGAGTTATGTTCTATAAATATAGTAACTATTTCAAATTGTAAGGGGAGATAGACCGAGGTTTAGTGTGATTACGTATCATTTGAAAGATCTAAAATACATTCTTCATTGATATATATATATATATATATGTATGTTATGAATATTACGTGGATGTACATATCTTCAATAATCCTCCATTATCTTTTTTTTTATATATATATACCCCCTTGTTAATATTCATTTTTTGAAGATAACAAAAGTGTTTTTGCAGGAATTGTCATTGCATTTGGTTTAATTATTTTTTAAATGCATATTTATGGAAATGGCTATTCACACTAGAGTAAGAATGCTCTATACTTTCAAAAATATTTTTGTAAAAGCATTTCACTCGAGTTAAATTTTTAAGGGCCAACACTCAAGTAACAATGTTCCCACTTGAGTAAAGTTTTAAAAGTGAAGTTTTGTTCATTCACTTTCAAGACCCACTTGAGTAAAGACAAGAGTGTTCAAAGTGTCTCACTTGAGTAAATCATTGGGCACTCAAGTGATGAAGTATTAGTGGCTCACTTTCAAGGCCACTCAAGTGGAGCATACAAGTGTAAGTAGTCTTTCACTCGAGTGAGAGAAATCTCACTGAGTATAGAAGGCTCACACATTCACTCTCACCCTTATTCAAGTTGGCATGCGAGGTGAAGTTTTTCTTTACTCGAATATCAAGAGTTTCTCTGTCGCTCTCATTCATAATGTTGAAAATTATGCCATAGGGGCAATCATTGTAGTTTGAGTATTTTAATTAATAAACTGTTCATTTTCATTTTTATAATCTTTACATGTTTTGTTGTGATAAATTGTTATTGGATAAATTATAGTGATTATCCTAAATGTTTGTGGCCGCACGAGAGCAAAGATGAATTAAGATCATTATGACTTTAAAATGTATGGAGATATTGGTCAAAGTTATAGGCACTTGTAAGAGAACAAGGTGTTGGACCGACTCGCTGTGAGATAACTCCATGGGTTCGTGTCATAAGCTTGTCTCACAAACGACCACGTAATTGTTCCCTTTGACTTGAGATCATAATGATTCTGACATAAGAGTCGCTTATCTTTGACCTAATTAAAAGTCACTTTTGATCGAGTGATGATAAAGGCTATGTTCGGGTTTAGTGAATTCCATGCAGAGGAATGTGAATGGTCAAGCTAGGTTTTGTCCCTTACATTGGTAGAGAGATATTGTTGGGCCCTTTGATGAGTGAGTCTGAGAAATATATGGTTATATGTGATGAAAAGTAGTTCCATCTCTTTAGTCAAACTACTCAAGGATCGAGAAAGCAATGATCAGGAATAGCAAGGTGACAATCTCCATACCTCATCCTTGAACGAAATATCATGTGACAAAAAGGACATAATGTGGAGATAATTTGTATCGGTTTACAAACGCTCATGTGAATTGGGTAGTTGTAATGTCTTGCTAGAGGCAGCTTGCGACTTGTGGGCTAATATAGCCATTGGCCTATTGTCAACTTCATATAGGCCTACAGGGTCGCACACAAAATGGCAGAACACGAGCTAAGAAGTCTAGATTCATTGAATCAAGATTCAATGAATGTTTTTGGGAGGATATGTGTGTGTTAAAATTCGTTATATGTATATAATATATATTTTTGTGTACATATATTACATATATTGATATGTAAATATATTATATACATGATAAAGATGAAATAAATTTTAAATTTAATTTATGGAGATAAATTAAGTCTTAATTTAAAAGTTAATATCTTAGATTTAATTTATAAAGATATATTAAATATTGATATATCTTGATATTATGTCTTATTTAATTTATGAAGATAAATTAAATATTATCCTTGTTTAACTCCTTATTCAAATTAAATAAATTGGTTACATTATGTCTATTGGATAGATATAGATAAAACCATTTTTATTTAATTTCTTAGATTTAAAGTTTCCAATAAACTTTGAATTTTGAAATAAATGAAAGACATATTTTGAAATTCAAAAGGATAAGCTCTGAATATCTATAAATATATGATTAGAGCTCTCCATTAGGAACACATTTGAATTTGAATATCAGAAACTTAATTGAGAGAAATACCGAGAGTGAGAAGAAGATTCAAGAATCGAACGTAGAGACGTTAGCATGCATTCGTGTTGAAAAAGTCATTTGTGTGGATATCAGTAGAGAAAGCTACTCATAGCTGTTAGCTTCTAGAAAACAGAGCAAGAAAGAAAGGGAAATGCTCCAGGAAAGGTATGCTTCTTGACTACATGATTTAAAAGCCATTAACAGAACCTAGGATGTGATTGAAAAATTTTTAGTTTTTTGCCGTGCCCTCCAATCCCAGCACATATTTAAGTAACAAGTGGAAGTGAAGACAATTTTTACACTCTCACTCTCAGTGACACTCGAGTAATTGTAAAATACTCGAGTAATACTTGAAAGACTTCATTTATCTTAAAATACATTTCAAATAGCACTCGAGTAATGTCAAACACACTCGAGTGAAATTACTTTATCTCTCTTAACTTTTTCTTTTTTTGTTTCAAAGTGTCTGAACATCTAATTTATTAAAACCTTTTCCTAAAGCATGCTTAACTATCATAAATCATAGATGCCCTCATAAATGTTTATCCAACTTAGACCTCATTGACATTCAGTACAACAGATTAATTTTCATCAATGACCAACTGCTTTTGTCAGAATATTTAATACCAAATGTTTGAACGATGATGCTAAGAGTAACAGGAAGAAAGTTCTCTCTAATGGACATTTATGAAAACTCAACTATAAATAGAAGAGTATTGAAAACAGACACACGACTACAACTATCTACGAGCTGAAATTCATTATCAGTCAATTACTTCCTCTATTATACTGTCACTTGCATTTATACTTTAGTGTTTAACATTTAATTGTTGTGAAAGAATATCATCTTATCAAATTCATTAACTTTCCAAGAGAAATTCAAGATTTTAGAATCTTGAAAGGTTATAGTGATTGCAGTGATTAAGGGGGAGTGAGGTCCTTTGCATTTTGAGTTAGTAAGGGAGAATGTGACCTTCACTTTGTAAATTTTGTCTCAAATATATTTTTGAAAATTATTCTCTTCATTTCTATGTTTCTAGGGCAATTTTTTGATAGTTTAGTGAAAATGACCAAATTACCCTTTGTCACTTGAACTTCTTAAAATTTACACTTTTGCCATTGCTTAAGGTGGCAAGTACATATGACATCCTTAGGATTTCTACTATTTTATCTAATCTCTAACTAATCTTTGATTACATGTTTAGCCTTTTATTTCTTGATACTAAGAATATGGATATTACACTTATCTATCCCTTCAATTGCTTGAAAATGGCTTGGCATCTCATATTGGGATCTTTAAATTCCTGAATTTTTTGTTAAGAAAAATGAGCGTTCCCCAACTATTACTGTAATAATAAATCTAATTGGGGCTTGTTGTGTATTTTAGCTTGTTGTTGATAATTCTGTGGTTCTTACATATGTTTGTAAGTTATCAATTGTATTTGTATTGGTACCACTAATAATTATTGTTTGTATAGTTATCATATTAGTAATTTAAGTTTTTATTGTTTGATAAAATCCTAATGGTTTGATCACTTCTATCTAATTAAATGGTATCATTTTAATGACTGATATGCTACAAACAGATTATCTATTGCATGTTTTTTATTTAATGAGAATTAACTTATTGGAATTATCTAAGGGCGTTGAACATTTTGATACTCCTTTGTGGAGGCAATATTAATTACACTAATATATTTAATTTGTGTTGGTTATGATTCTTGCATGCTTATACTGTTGAGATAATGTTTTGATAATGACAAATATGTTTATGATTCTGTAATTAAATTGTTTGTTTTCAGAAAAGTTTACGTAAATTTTGAGTTTTAATGAAATCATTAAGAGAACTCGAGTTATAGGCTTTAGAACTCAAGTTACAGTGTTTAAAAATGTTTTCAGAATTCCAAACTCTCAAGAGAACTCAAGTTTTTATTCAAGTTCTGTCAAAACTCGAGTTCTGGGAGTCAAAACTTAAGTATTGGGTTTTAGAAAAAGCTTAAGAAATGCAAAACCCTCTGTAGAACTCAAGTTTGAATAAAAGTTTTCTTATAACTCGAGTTTTGTGTTTTAGAACTCGAGTTTCGAATGTTGGAAGTGTTTTAGAAAATCAGAACTCTCATAGAAAACTCAAGTTATGTTGAAAGTTTTGGCAAAACTCAAGTTTCATTTTATAGAACTCGAGTTTCGGGCCTGAAGTATTTTTGAAACTCGAAACTTCCTTCCAAAACTTGAAGTTTAAATAAAAGTTTTGATAGAACTCGAGTTATGAGTCAGAACTCGAGTTTCGAAGAGAGAGAAACAAAACTTCCCTCACGACTTGAAGTTTTAGCAAAAGATATGGTATAACTCGAGTTTTGAGAATATAGAACTCGAGTTTTGAGAATATAGAACTCGAGTTTCGAGTTCTGGAAAATTTCTGAACTTCAAAACTTTTTTCCAAACTTGAAGTTTCATTAAAAGTTTTCATATAACTCGAGTTTTTTAGTGTTGAAACTTGAGTTTCGAGAAGCAAACTTGTTTTAAACTTAAAACTTCCAATGAAACTTGAGTTACACATAAAAGTTATGATTTGAAAATCTTATAACTTGAAGTTTTATGAGACAAAACTCGAGTCTCGAAGAGTGAACTTGTTATAACTAAAAACTTTCAATGAAACTCGAGTTGCAATGAAAGTTATGATTTGAAAATAGCTAAAACTTAAAGTTTTGGTTAATGGAACTCGAGTCTCGAAGAGCACAGAATATTTTTGCTTACTGAAACTTCTGAAAACCCGAGATTTAATTTCTATAACTCAAGTTTTATCAAAACTCTTAATAAAACTCGAGTTACAACAAAAGTTGTGTGACTTCTATTTTGAAAATTCTTCAATAACTCGAGTTCTGAGCAAGCAAAACTCGAGTTTGCCTTTCTGACATTAGAGCAGCATGTCAGAAACTTTATTCTGATCTCAAAATCTTTCCTTATTCATGCAACGTTTATTTGAATCTCACCTACCATCATAAATGCTTCACTACCTTAATTATTGACAGGGAATGAAGTTCTGATTGCCTAAACAAAAAGAGATTCAACGAACAAAATCTCAAAAAAACATCCACCTACTGTCAGAAGCACTCAAACGCATTCAATGCGGAAAGGTGAACGAAGACGTTAGGTCTAAAGGAAACTTGAATATCTCTAACGGACATTTAATTCTTCTCACCTATAAAAAAGGCGAAGCATTCAAGTCACTGTAGATAGAGAACACATATACGAGAAGGCAAATTTATTACGCTTCAGCTACCTCCTCTGTTTTCATACTCTCATATTTAAGAGCTTCATTGATTATCATTAAATTCTCAGAAAGGAGAATATTCTTGTTCATTTATTGATTCTGTAAGAGTTATTCAAGATTGGAGAATCTTGAGTGGGTCAAGACACGAGCAAAAGTGTCTGTGGGATAGATTGAGTTAGGAAGGGGGAGAGTCTTTCTTCTGATTGCTTGTAATCCTTTGAGATTAGTGGATTTGAAAAGCTCAGAAGGTTCTGAGGACTGGACGTAGGTTAAGAGGACCGAACCAGGATAAATCTCCTTGTCCATTTTCCTTTATACTCTGTTTTACGTTATCAACGTTGCAAAAATTTTAATTAGACCAATTCACAACATATAGAGCTTTGAAATGTATCCTATTGGTTAAATCCTATCCTAACATATAGAGCTTGGCATTTTTATTTTGACAGGACCAAGGACTTCTTAGGGAGTGTCATGGTTTTCAAAAAGCGATTGCACTGCAGGTATTGTTAAAAATGTTCTATGGAAGAAATTTCAAAGTATTGCTTGTTAAAAATGTGGTAACAGCTGCCATGAATTATACCTTTATTTTGAATAACAGTTGCTATATGAATATGTTGTTGTAAAATAGGTTTGAGTTTCCTATATTGAAAAATTAAATATTTTATGTTTGAATTGACCAATTTTTTTACTCATCATGCTAGCCTTTATAATGGCAAAGTTGCTGATGACAATGCATCAATGAGGATGTGGCTGCTACTGGAAGACTCAATGTGGAGCAACATGTAAAATATGTTAAGGTTAATGTGCTAGTTTGTTGTGAAAGTTTTGATTCAGGAGTAATATTGTTCTGAAAATGCTAAAATAGAGTAATTTTACCTCTTATTATAAAAATTGTTAATAGTTAATGTCAATTTTTTAATTGTCAATGTTAGTTAATTAATGAGAAGGGGTAAAATTGCCAAGTTTTGAAATTTCCAAGACAATAGTGAACTCAAAAGAACTTCCGCTTAATATTCTTCCTGAGCAAAAATTTTCAGAATAAGTTTGTGCCTTAATCTAGAGGTATTCACTTTTCCGGAACAAAGGTATTGAAATGAAGTTTTAATGTGGTTTTTATTTGCTAAGAATTTTGTGAAAATTTATATTACAAAATTCAAATTTGTTTATGATGATAGTCTTTTGACTCGTTTTCGTTTTAAAGTTGAGGATCAGCGAAATTCACAACATATGTTCATATTAATTGTTAGTAAATAATTAATAGGCACTCATTTAAACAACTAATTTATTCAAATAAACTCTATTTAAATAGGATTTGAAATGTATGGAGCCTATATGAAGAACTTTATCCGAATAGGAGTATACTTCGTTTTCTGCTATACTACCACTGTTTAATTAAACTTTTTTTTTTTTTTTTTTTTGCATAAAGGGCCTAAAATTTTTAAGACACTTAATTGAGGCAACCAAGCCATTCCTAACAATTTAATCCCCTCAAACATGAAGTCACTCTGTTTTTGTCAGTAAGGTGCTAAAGCAAGGATTTAATGTGAAAGTCACTCATTTTTTGTTATCTACCAATTCAAACTGGAATCAGATATTTTCCTACAAATTTGAATATATGATATATTCTTAAAAACGTACGCAAGAGTCGGGAGTCAAATTTTCTCAAAAAATGACCATACATACATACGTACGAAAGTTAAATTTGAACATATGGAAGACTTTGATCGTTCACTTTTTACTTTGACCAATACGTTGGCCGACCAATAATTTAGTAACCTACTTAGTATTTTTTTATATAAAAGGACAATATTATTCAAGACATACTAAAAAGATACATAAAAAGCTTTGGACTTTTAAAGGATCATATAACTAGAAAAAGTCATATTTGCACGATGCTGAGGAAACATTAAAAACATCTAGAAATAATAAATACATCCAAACTAAAACAAAAGATCTAGATGCAAACTGAGCTATTGAATCTATCTAAGTTAAACTTTGTAGTCTAAATATGAAATAGAGCATCAAAAATACATACAAGCTGTGACGTAACCACCATGCATGACATTGGAGAAAAAAAGGATGACTAGAAGCATCATTTACACCAAAAATAATATAGAGCGAAAACCATCGATTAATACCGGTATTGACCATTAAGGTCAGGACATGGGTACCCTATACATAGGGTATTGAATAAACCTCCAAGAACAAAAACCAGAATCCGAAAGCTTTGTGAAAAAGTTGAGAGATTGTGTCAATCATTGTGAAAGGAAACCAAAGGAAACCAAAGCATATGTAGTCGGGTTATCGTGTTGGGATTTATACTTGAGCACATACTAACACCAAAAAAACAAAGGAAATAAAATAGAAATTAAGGGTGATTTTCCATTCCTTGGGACCACACTATATCACCCAATCTATGGTGAAACCTACTTAGTTTATTAATGATGTTCCGTGTACTAATTAAGGTTTACCTTTTGTCTTTTGAGTTGAATTCTTAATTTTACAACTTAAAATTCAATGTCAGATCACCTTGTTAAATATTAATTGGCAAGAGAAAACCATTTTATTTTTTCAAAAGAAGCTAGTAACCAAAGAAATAAACAAGATGTATGTCAAATAACGACTTTGCTAATAGATAATTTGTAAAAAAGTTATAATTCCTTTTTTGGGCAGCATTTTTTTTTGCTGGTCCTCTATTTATTTATTTATTTTTTTTGCGTGACTACTAAAATTTATTCACTAACTTCAATTCAAATCATGTGGGGCGGAGAAATTTGAGAAAACCACAGATGCAGAAGCACGTGTCAGATTTTGAGAATAAATGGTTAAGCTTGGTTGAATAGTCTTAAGCAATAACTTCAGTTGCATCAATTGTCAAAGTGTGGGCCAGATGATTCTCACAGTCCAATGTATGAATCGAAAGTTAATTGTTTACTTTCTAAAGCTTGCTTAGAAGGCCAGAAAATGGCCCCACTTCAAGAAAAAAAATTATCAATTAATGAGAAGATTAAAAATTTAGTGAACAGTAAAGTCTATGGCGACTAAATGACTAGGACTGTTCCAAGTCCTTGGAGCAGTTGGAAGACAGGCAAGTAGTTGCCCTTCGTAGCATTAAAAACCCCATAATTATCTGTCGGATAAATGGGCAAAAATTAACCCATAAGATTTCATGTATAGGCACTGGGCATTCAAAAGTCATTGGGGAGCCATTTTGGATCAGAAGTTTTTAAGCACAGAAGTTTTACCCAATCCCAACAAAACCTGTAACACCTCACTTATTTCCTTTTCACCTTCACTAGAGACCACTTTTAAACTCCTTTAGTGCTTTCCCAACTTGAGATGGATCAAAGAAATGAAATTCTAAAGTTAGCCAAAAGTTACTATTCATTTGTAAAAATTTAGATTTTTAGGTTAAATTTAAAAATTCATAACTAATTCTAGAAAAATCAAAATTCAGTGGTCCAAGTCTCTAAATGAAACTTATGGAATTATTTAGAGGTGAAAAATACCAATTTGTCCAATTTCTTATCTAATTAATGTAGTTTAATTCATGAAGTTACACTGTTCATATGGTAATTATTCATTTTTCCAGATTTTTCTCTCAATTTTGTAAAGCCATAACTTTTTGTACAAATTTCTAAATTCAGTAAACTTGGACTTCGTTTGCTATTTTTCCTTGCAATCTAAAGTTGGGGTATTAGCAAGGGTATTGGACCATTTCATGCATTTTTAACTTGTTCAAATTTTGGCTAGGCATATATGATTCCATTCAACATCATTCCTTAACAAACGTAGCACAACTACAAAAGATTATCCATATGCCAAAGTATGTTGAGGTTTACTTTACATTAATTCCAAAAATCCACATAAGCACATTTAACATGAAATAACAACTTGTCATCACATTTTGGTCTCATAAAGCTTCCATTACTCATCCACCATTTTTCCTTTACCCTTATTTGCACTTGGACTCAGAGAATGTTATTTTAGGAAGGTGAGATTTCAAAGAAATCCTCATAGAATAAACACTAACACATTCACCAAAATGCATGATCATTACTCATTATTTAGCTAAGTATGCATGAACATGTGATATTTATATTTTCAAAACACTTTACATATAACCATGGAATGTTAAAAGCATGTTATCACACATTCAAATAGCATAAAATTAACATACAATATAACACAAATAACAAATAATCACCAATGCTAATATTGATGCAAGGTTAGTAGCTTTCGTTACCTTGATTCTCTAACTTTCCCTTGAGACTTTGCAACTTCCCTCTTGCTTTTCAAATTCTTTCCTTGGCAATTTGACTTCCTATATGAAATAAAGTGCAATCGGGATCAATGTTAATTCATCACCAAGGCTTAAAACTCATCAAAACTATCCAAAATCCCTCTTAACCCTTAATAGCCTTAATGCCTTTAAACTTGTCAAAATTGATTCTAATGCCTCCAAAATCATTCTTTCATTTCTACCCTACACAATTTTGCATTTTAAATCCAATGGAAGTATCAAAATCATTAAAAACTCATTCCTTCCATATGAACCAGTTCTGGCTGAAAATCCACATAAAGAAGGAAAAATGTTTTTTCAAACTTTCTTTTCATGTAAGCGCATATTGTTGTTCCTTGACCACTTCTCATGCATTATGGAGCTCAAAAACATCACATTCCATGCTCATGAATAATTGGACAGCACGCTCCCCTAGGTTTTGGAATCCAAAATTTCATACACATCATTCAACTCCCCAAAATGTAGGAACAATTGCCTACCAATACTTTCTTCTAAATCCCTCTCTTTCTCACTTTTCTCTCTCAAGAATCAGATTTTCCAGCAGCTATAATCCACCATGAAACATGAAAATAGACCTATAGGATTGAAGAGGAGAGGCTAGAGAGCAAGAATATGAAGGATTTTGCACCAAAACACAACGTACCTTGGATTTGTGCTGCTTTGCCTTCTCTTCTTGGCTCTCTCTCTTCATGCCACCTTCTCTTTCTCTTCTCCTTGTGTTTGCCGACCGTGAGTGCTGGAAAATGGTAGAGAAAGTGGTCTTAAGGTGTCTTTAATTGAGTTAATAACATGTGTTACTTTATGTAGCTCCCATTTGTATTGATAAATTAACTTTGTGCAGATATATTCTACCACTTTTTGAGATAGTTTACCTCTCTTTTTTACTCATGAAATAATATCATTACAAGTGGCAAAATAGGGCCCCTTCCTCTTCCATTTTAAAATTCTTAATTTTCCATAAAGTAGCTTTATGGCATCGAAAATACTTTTTGGTAATTTCCTAATCACCTGATTGATTTAAGGTTATTAAAAATTCCCTAATTTCATCTGATACTCCCATGATTTTTCTTTCCTCAAATTTCCTTCTAGAATGGCTTTAATTAATTTTTAAAGAAAACTCTAATTCGGGATTTTTCCAGGCCTTTTCTTTCCTATCCTGGAAAATGCTTTTGACATTCTTTTGAAAACAATTTTATAAAATACTAGAATTTCTGTGCTATTTTCTTGATTCTGAGATCATATATTTGAAGCCTCTAGGTATTTTAAATAAATATTTTGACTAATTATTTCTTAAATGACCAAAAATTAAGTAACTTTTAACATTCCTGTGAAGGTTATTTTGGTCATTTCAACTTAAACAAAACCTCAATTACTGATCAGTAAATTTTTCTCTATCTGGTGGTGTCCTTAAAATTTTTCTGATATTTTGGTTAAATTTTGACCGAAATACCCTTGCACTTCCTTTTATTTACCAAAATGCCCTCGAATTCCATAAATTTCAAAATTTCAAAATTTTCACTTTAGTCCCATTTTTAAAAAGACTTTTAGGCCCTTGAATTTCCAAAATAATATTTTCATCCCTAACTTTTCTACCTTTTCTTACATTAGCTCTTTTGCCCTCCATTTCGTTTTTTTTTGTTCTTTAGGCTCTAATTCAACACATCATTATTTATTTGACCTTTATTTTAGTTACAAAAAACATGTATATTACATAACCAAATTGTCAAACTATCGATGTGGCTCTACCAAATAAATAAGTTATTTACACAATATCTTAATATGCCATATCATCAACCTTCCTTTAAAAATGAACTAAGATGGAAAAATCAACCCAAACCTAGAACAGCAATCTGAAAACAAAGAATCAATGTGGAAATATCAAAACCAAAATCAACAATCAGGAAAAAAAAACATTTTGAAAAAAATCAGATCTCTTCCCATGCATCATCGTCATCATCGAGTTAGCACTCACCATCAGCAAGCTTCGCAAAGCAACAATCTCTTATTGGCAAGAAAATGAAGGTTGGAACTCATCATCACCGTATAGTTGGGTTAGTTCTCGTTTCCATTTCAACCATCAGTTAGTGCTTGAAGTCGCTGTTGCCTAATGGAGTTCAAACGAAGGGAAGGAAGAGAGGTTACACAAGTGACAATGTTTTGACCAAAGTTTCCGTAATAAAAGTAAAAGCCTCCTCTCTCTCTCTCTCTCTCTCTCTCTCTCTCTCTAAATTCCTCTTACCAGATCTCGAGGACGTCGTCGAGTCAAGTCAAGTGCTAGCCTGAGCCGTCAACACACCTCCGTTTAGGTTCAAGGTAGGCAAAGATCATGACCATGGTGTGGAAAGCCTCAAGAGAACAGGCGTAGCTCATGAGCATGAAGTGCCGGAGCTGCCACGATCCAAACTCACCATAGTACCAGCAGGCTTTGTGGCATCTGCTGGCAGCGGCAACAATGGCAATAGAAGCTTGAGGAGGTGTCTGTGGGACGAAATTGAAGAGAGAGGGGGTGGAGTGATGCAAGTTTGGAAGAGAACGGCCTAGGAAAAGAAGGGTCAGGTGGAGTGATGAGGTGGCACATAATGGTCAAAATAAACGTTCTGAGCAGCTGGGTTAATATCAAGGTTCAAAAAACCGGACCGGGCACTGAACCGGTCGAGGCAGTGGGTCAAGGGTTAATGGGTCAGATCGGGGTCAAACCGGGGTCAGACCGGCCTATTAAAATAATGACATTTAATTGACAATATTAAAATATAATGCTTTTAATAATGTTTAATTTCAAAATATTCATCTTTATCAGTTAAAATCTTTTAGTCACTGTAATTAATAACAATTCATAATAAAAAAATCATTAAAATTCATTCATCAATCATAAAAATCTAAGA
>QFDD01002732.1:0-17800 GCA_006871305.1 Vachellia collinsii | reverse complement strand
TTCCCTAAATTTAACCGTCTTTCTTCTAGTTAGTAGCGACGCCACTGAACTCTGGGGAAAAGAAAAAACGACACCAGCGAACTTCCAGGTTTGAGCTCTCCGATGGATCCCCTCTCTGCTCTCAGGGACTTCACCATTCGAGGTGAGCTGGACAAGATAATTCGGTTCGGCGTCGAGTTCCGATTCGGCAATGAATACTCTTTTCCTTGCTCCGTCGAGACAGCTTACCGCTCTACCAAGGGCAACCGCTACACCCTCGAAACCCTAGTTCACTACATCAAGAATCACCACCTTAAGCACACCGACTACATCCAAAACACCGTCTCCCTCGGAATCCCCTCCGTCACCTTCCCAGACCGAAAACCCGTCCTGGAATACCTTCAGGGTAAGATATCATCTACTGATTCCATAGAGTACCGTCCCGAAGAGCCTGCGTTTGCCGCGAATCGTGTCAGCACAGACTTGTCAGCTGTCCCGGATGATAATAAATTGGATTTCATTTCGATGATCAAGGCGGCCGAAAGGCCGTTGAAGGATCGCGAGGCTTTGCTGGAATGCAAAAATAGGGATTTCTACAGCGTACTGGTTGCGGCAACGAAGCGCGAAGAGGAGAGGCAGAGAATCGAGTCGCAGCAAAGAAAAGATGGGCTTGTTGCTAAGAGTCGGTTGATGGGGGCGGATGAGCGGGGTTTAGGGTTTGGAGATGAGATGGGGTACGATGCTACTCCAAAACCCAAAATGCACTTGAAGGGTAGTAAGATAGGGGAAGGGGTGCCGATAATTTTGGTGCCCAGTGCGTTTCAGACCCTGATTACCATCTACAATGTGAAGGAGTTTCTGGAGGATGGGGTTTATATACCGACTGACGTCAAGGTGAAGCAGATGAAGGGTGCACGGCCAGATTGCGTGACGGTGCAGAAGAAGCTTAGTAGGGATAGGGTGGTTACTGCTTATGAAGTGAGGGATAAGCCATCTACACTCAAAGCAGAAGACTGGGATCGGGTAGTGGCAGTTTTTGTATTGGGCAAAGAATGGCAGTTCAAGGACTGGCCTTTTAAAGACCATGTTGAAATATTTAACAAAAGTGAGTTGAAATTTGTGTTATTTAATTTTCCTTATTCAACAAATCGAATCGTTCTGCAATTTATGAGTATGATTCTGTTTATTTATTATTACTTTTTGGTTGAATTGAAGTTCGGTGTAGTAATCTGTTCATGTTCTTGCAGTTATTGGATTTTATATGCGTTTTGAAGATGACAGTTTGGAGTCGGCAAAGAATGTAAAGCAATGGAATGTAAAGATAATTTCGGTGCGTTTCTTGTATCCCTTATCTTCATCTCTTTTCATCTCTAACCTTCACTGTAAGCATAAATTTCATCTTTGTTGGCAGATAAGTAAGAACAAACGACACCAAGACAGGGCTGCGGCATTGGAGGTGTGGGATAGATTAGAAGAATTTGTACGGTCAAGAACACATTCATGATGGGTGACTTCTTAACGGATCACATTATGTAACTTTTTTTATTAAGCTGCTTGTGCTGAATATTACAAATTTTTGGTGATGCCTTGTTTTGTTCTTACCAGTTAATACTCCCACATCCTAAAATTAAGGTTTCATTTGTAGTGCAGGACCAGGGAGTGGTACAAATGATTTTTTAGTTGTTTTAATGGAGTTTACTTTAATTAATTTCTTGGCTTTGTACAGAGAAGGAGGAGTTGTCGTGTTTGTTATGTATAATTAATTTATATGCTAACAATTGTAGAAAACTTTGATTTTATTCAGGTATTTTTGGATGTACATCATAGAAAGAATAAAATCAGAATTTAATATTTCTGTTTGCCGTGAGATTCTTTGTTTTATTTATTTTTGGAGATGGACATTTGGTTTCGTGACACCTCGGTCACATATATGTTAGAAATATGTTCCAATGCGCAGGGATATCTGAAGTCTTTAGTTGCAGTAATGTTACAGGGAAGGTTGAATGCACTTTCGCTTTTAAGTTATCTAATGGAATACATTAGAGCTTTTGTTATTGTCTTCGCCCTTCACTTTCATTCTCATTTAGCTGGTTTTCCTTAGAATAGACGACAAAAGAGAAATAGCTTTATCCAAAAAAGAAAGAAAGAAAGAGAAACAAGAAGAGAAAGAGCTATGTAAATCTGCTGTCTGATTTACATGTCAAAACTGAGTTTCGTATTTAAATGGATTTTGGAAACTGAGTTACTCATTTAAATGACCGCAACAGGGTGTATATGGTGCCTATCTTTTACTTTTTGGTATTTTGGAAGCTGAGTTACAAATTTGTGGATCCAAGTTTGTAAGGTGATCAGTTCCTCAAAATTTAGAGAAGTAAAAATTGTACTGCTATGTGAGTCCAGCATACCAAGGACATTGATTATATAATTTCGTTATATCTTCTCTTCTAGTCTACTCTGAGGTCCTAAGACCTTAATAGTCTGATCTGAATATGAATGGCCGTTATTTCCTATCTTTTGTAGGGAGGACTGCAACATGTTCGTGCTGTAATAGCTGTTACAGGTAAAACGGTGGATGCTCAAATGTTGTTTACTAGAACAATTCTTGGCATATGCTACGGACAAAATAAAAAGGAGAGGGTGAAGAGAGAAATACATGAGTAATGAGTGCAGAATGAGGGAGAAGTTTTATCATTGCTGGTATGTTACCTATATGGTTTATACTGAGCCTCGCTTGTCCAACTGCTGTTCTGAAGTGTTTTCAGTTGCTTCATCTATGATTAAAACGTATTGAAATATAGCTCCGTAAGGGACTCCTGAATGTCATTTTATGTAAATTTTATAATATGCCAGAATAACTTGTCTGAAGGAAAACTTTTTGCTTGATAGGACTAAACAGGAACTTGCCATATCAAGATTATATTATTCTAAAAGAAACGAGCGCTAGAATTCTGCAGACACTATTCTGTAAAATCCTCTCCTGAATTTTGCCATAACGTTCGGTTGTCGTTTAGTTTAAAGCGTTTAGGGGTAAAAATAACTTAAAAGATTTTTCGGAAGCGCATTAGTTATACGGAAGTTGTTGATGGGGCATTTTGGACCCAGAAGTTTTAAAATGGGGCATTTTGGACCCTGTCGTTAAAAATCTTAACGTTGACCGTTAACTTTTCAACGAAAAAGTTAGTCAACTTTAACCGATTTTTTAACGGAGCGGTCTAAAATGCCCCATTTTAAAACTTCCGGGTTCAAAATACCCCATTGACGATTTCCGTGTGACAATACTTTTGAAAAAAAACTTCCGGATCATTTTTACTCATAACCCTAGTTTAAATGGTACTACTTGACACACGCACACGCCCGCCCGGCCACATGCACATCCACCCACCGACCCGAACTTCTATATTCAAGTAGTTTAGCACTTAGTTTTTATCATCTCAATTATTATAACCAAATGAAAGTTCAACAGAATACATGATAGGAATTAAAAATATTCTTCATATCCTACATTTAGAGCCTATAATCCCTTACAAAATATTAGAAACCCAATAACAAGTTCAAGGAACAAAAGTATAAAAGAGGTTTTACAAATATTGATAAAAGACATATTTGAAAAAGAAGTCCAAACAAAAAATATAGAGAAAAACCCAATAGTTATTTCCATTTCTTGAAAGCAGGCTAAATCTAAAATTCAACTTCATGGTTTATATACACCCTTTCTCGTTCCTATACACCCTTGGATTAATATCTTTATGGATTTTGTACTTGGATTACCTATGACTCTTAATGGCATGGATAACATTTTTGTGGTTATTAATAGATTTAGTAAAATGACACATTTCATTGCATATTATCGAACAAATGATGCCACACATATTGCTGATTTGTTCCTTAGAGAAGTTGTTAGATTGTATGGGTTACCTAAGGCCATAGTTAGTAATCATGATGTTAAGTTCTTTAGCCATTTTTGGAGAACATTATAAAATAAGTTAGTAACTAAATTTTTGTTTTTAGTTATTGCACACCCTCAAATAGATGGGCAAATATAAGTTGTCAATATGATACTAACTTAATTATTGCGCGAAATCATTCCAAAGAATTTAAAGAATTGAGAAAAATAATTGCCCCATATAGAATTTGCCTATAATAGAACAATACATTCTATTACATTATTTTCTCCTTTTGAAGTTGTGTATGGCTTCAACCCTATTACTCCTATTGATATTTTACCATTACCTAAACATGAAAGAGCTAACATTGATGGCAAGAAAAAGGCCGAATTTATTACAAATTTACATGTTAAGGTAAAAGCAAATATTGAGCGGAGAAATGAACAATATGCAATGCAAGCAAACAAAGGGTATGAGAAGGTTGTATTTTAACAAGGGGATTGGGTATGGGTACACCTCAGACAAGGGCGATCTTCTACCTAGAAGCAGTCCAAATTGCATCCTAAAGGTGATGGTACATTTCAGGTGTTGGAGTGGATTAATAATAACGCCTACAAGATTGACCTTTCTGATTTTTATGGTAATGTTTCTGCTACCTTTAATGTGTCAGACCAACCTTTATTTGATGCAGGATATTCGAGGGTGAATCCTTTTCAGGAGGGAGGGAATAATAGGAATCAATAATCTACTTCATATCATACATTCAAAACCCATGATCTTTTATAAGATATTGGAAGCCCAATGACATGTTCAAAGAGCAAAAGAATGAAGGTTTTACAAGTGTTGATAAAAGATACATTTGAGATGAAGGCCCAAACTAAAAATGTAGAAAAAAGTCTAATAATTCTATATATTTTGAGAGAAGTACGAGAGCTTCCAAATGATTAAATGGCCTTAAAATGACATTACTAGAAGTCTATTCAAGGCCTAAGTTGTTGAGTCTTTTGTTTAGCTTATTTATTTGATGTATTTATTTGGGTTAACACTTAAATAAGTGCTTAAACCCAAGTAGGTATTTTAGGATGAAATTTAAGTTATTTTCTTATTTTATTTGTTTTACTTAATAATTAGGAGTATTTTAGAAAGTTAGAATATTGTCTTATCTCTGAGAATCAGATTGCCATCCATAATCTAATTTATCTCATAGTATCTATCCATATCTTTTTGGGTTTTTAGATGAAAACATTTATCTTTATTTATTCTATCTATAGGTTATAAATACCTATCTGGTATAAGGTATGTTCATATTAGAGTTAATAAAGGAAATTGTTTAATTTCTTTCGAGCGAGCATTGCTTGTTTTTTGGTGCTCTGGACTAAATAGTTTATGATTTATTTGAGTTATAAATGTTCTGGATTGAATACCTTACGACGTTTTGTGAGATATTGTGGAAATTACTTGGAAGATTCTTAATCACCCTGCACTTCCATATCAATACATTAGTTTGAACATGGTGTTTGTACATACTTCAGATTCTTGGATCTCTTGTTATGAACTTTCGGTGATAGTTTATTGGAACTGGTTGGCATTTTCTTGCTTTTGAACAATTCCCCCCTTTTTTTTCGGACGATGTGCAATGTATAAGATCGCAGTAGCAAATGCAAGGTAAAAGCCATCTTTATTGATAAAGGGAAGAGAAGCACGAGTCTCTCAACAATACAGAAGTATGTAAAATCAGAAAAAAAAAATGAGAATGATTGAACACTCAAATATCAAATAGCAAGTGAATAATAATAATAGCAAGTCAAAAATGGAATACACAAGGCTGAAAGAATCAATCAGTATGCTTTGAAAGTGGAACCATATGCTGCCGCAAAACCAATGAACACCAGAGGAATAGATGACTTGATGGAATTGCCATAGGATGAGCCATTATCTGGTGAGGGCACATCTTTAGATCCTGTCCCTGAAATTACATGAACAACCCAGAAAAATGAGACCTCAATAAACATACTCACTGTGTTATTTGTCAATATTTCTCCTTCTCATTTTGTAGTTCAATTTCTTCATTAAAGTGGATGTTATGTTAAAGAGCAGCTGGGTAATATTTAATACTGTATGAAACTACCTGATGGACCTGCGTTCGGAGAGTCCGCAGCTGGTGATCCGGCTGGTGAAGCAGATGCTGTTCAAGTTCAAACCATTGCTCATGTTAGCTTAAAGGTACAAATTAAAATAGGAAGATATGCTTGAAGCGATCTTAAATGGTCGTATACATTGGATTCATGATTTATTATCATTTGATCTAAATGTTAAGAAAAGGTGTTACCTTTACACTGAGAGGTTGATGGGGTCTGAACCTTGCAGGCAGAAGGCAAAGCCAGGGCCTGAGTTTGGTTGATGTTGATGCCCAGAGAGGAGCCACCACCGTTGAGGACTTGGCACAAGCACTGTGGCTGTGAACGAACCACACTGCTAAGCTGTGAGCAGCATGATGATGAAGGTGTGGAGGAATTGCCTTGTATGTAATTGAGGCATGGCGATAGGCTCACCAACACGTTTGTGCAGCTCGATTGTGCAGAAGCTCCGGCACACAACATCGCCACAACCGCCGCCGCCACCACAGCCACACACAAGCGAGCCATATCTACAGCAACTCTTAATCTGAATCCAAAAATAATGAATAACGATGCTGTGGAAGGAGACGAATAAGAGAATGTTGTGGAAGAATATTGCTTGTGTTTGATTGATTTAGTTTGGGGAGGGTGAGAGGTTTAAGTAGGGAAAGGAGGGAGGGAGGGAGACAAGAGAAAGAGGTTGGGGTTTAGTTATGTTGGTGAACTGCTTCTCCTACTTTTTCTAACAGCTATTGTTTTTTGGTGTTGCAGAAGCAGCCTGATGCTGTGTGTTCAAACGAGTTGACTTTGACACTTGTTCCATACGATGTCGCTTCATTGCACCGTCTTGCTTTTGCAGCTCATCGAACTTGTTGACTTGTCTAATCACGTTCCCTTTAAGCTCTTGTGATTTTCTTGGAACCCTAGCTCGTGAAGAATAGAATGGAATGAAGCTTGGTTAATGGCTAATAATTATGATTTAACAAATCAACAAGAAATGGAATAACTATAAAACTCTTATCAGTAGAGCATCATCATATTCCATGAGTTAGCTTGTGTTGGTCATTTTATTTATTTATTTTCGTTGGGATATATATATATATATTGTTTGACATGTATACTGGTTAGTTGAAGCAAAAAAAATTGAACTACGTGAGATTGTAATTTCATGAAATTATTTTGATCTATTTTTTTTTATTTGTAGGTCGTCATTCATCAATTATACACGTCAATCATGAAGAAAAATAAAATTCTTATTTAGAAATTTTTTTGGAATACTATTTAGTATATTTAGACTTTGAACTCAATAGATGCATGCTGCGTCGTCCCCTGCGTAATTGAACGGGCATGAAAATGAGATATCAAAATTATATATAGAAAAACTGTTCATAAGAAGAAGTTTGGTAAGGTTGCCTAACTTGCACGATAATGATTACCAGGTTTTTCATTTTCTGGAAGAAGACATGGAATTAGGGCTGTGCAACGGGTCCCGCCCGTTTAATTCTTACCGGATTTGGGTTAACCTGTAACCCAGTGAAAACCCGAACTAAACAGGCTGATAAAAACCCGGTCGGGTTCGAGCGGGTTACGGGTAGGTTTTTTTTTTTTTTCCTGCTAGAATTTGAAGGGAAAGTCACTGATGATGTGAGGAAAGAAAATTAAAAAAATGCCCCTTGGATCACAAAGTAACCATATCTCATTGAACCTTTGTAATCATGCATAAAGTCCTGAATCACTAAATCACCCATCTTCCATATTAGAATTAGGAAAAAAAAAACCAAAAAAATGCCCTTTGAAAGGGAGAAGGTGGTCGACCCGCTCTCCAAACCGATCTGTGACAACGAGAAGCAGGTGATCGACGGCGTGCAAGGGGAAGGAAAGGAAAGAAGGAAGGAAGGAAGAAAGATACTGACGAGGAGTGGCGGCAGCACAGCGAGTCAGCAATCGGCAAAAAGAAAGAAATAGAATAGAAAGAGGATTAGAGGAGGATGGTGGTTGGTGTCTAGGAGAAAGCTTGAAGTCAAAAAGAAAAAGTAGAGGCGAAGGGCGGTGGGTGTAGGGTGATTTTTTTTTTTTTTAATTTATTGAAAGGTTGATTGAAAAAAAAAAAAAATTCCTTCATTAGCCATCGGCGGGATTCGAATAGCAGACCCTAAACTATATGTATTAGATATGTGCCTTTACCAAATAAGCCGATGAAACTTTTAACATGTTGGTTAGAAAACTAAATATATATAATCAAATATGCACAAAAAATATACAAAAATATAGTCAGGCGGGCACGGGTAGCCCGACAGTGTGCATGTAGCCCGTCCCGTTACGGGCCTTTTTTGGGCGGGCTTAAACGAGCAATTTTGCCTTTGAGCCCAAACGGGTTCACCAGGTAGCGGATTGATTGCTCAACCCTACATGGAATTGACCAATGGAATTGAAAAACAACCTCATTCGTTTGAGGATTCAATCCAGTTAGAGTGTGTTATGGGCAATTTGCATCAACCTCAAAACTAAACCATGTTTTCCATTTCATTTTATCACTTCTATATATATAAATATTTTTATTATATTCAAAACATTTGAACTATTGACATTCACCCATACCCATATTCCATTCCATTTTTAATAGCTAAATGGACAAAAAAAAAAAAGAAGAAGAAGAAAAAGAAAAAAACCAAATTTCCAGAAAAATTGAACCATTAAGCCGGCTTGGGATTAATGTTGGGCTTAATCCAATTGTGAGCTATAATACATTATAATAGATTAATTTTCTATAATATTACGAAATAATGTTGAATCCCTATCAAAAGACATGTTAATATTTAATATCCAAATGTACCCTTAATATGATAATCTCTAATAAAATGATATATGTGTTTATAAAAAAAAAAAGAATTGGATTACAAATCTGCCAAACCCAAGAATGGGGGATTGAAATGTGAAGGTTTTTGACCAACACTTAAAACTCGGAGAAAGTTGGAGCTTAAGGTACCGTGTCATTGTGTTGTTATTGATGAAAACTAGTCGGAGATCTCACCTACTCCATACTCTTCCACATAAATATAAATCCAATGAACGGTCATTAAAAATTTTTTGTTTCTTCATTAGATGATACCATCTTTATGTAAGTTAACTTTTCTGTTTTGATAAAAATTGAGTTAACTTCGATAAGGCAACAATTGCACCAATCTCATGAATTGACTGAGCTGGCAGATGATCAAACGAAGTTACGAACTGAACATTGTGACACTCCAAAATAGGTTAAGTAGTTTCAGATGCCCCTTAGTGACACAACATGTTTAGCTAAACTGGGTTCTTTGAAGGTCACACAATTACTGCTCCCAACTCTTCCGCATCTCACAGATTTGGTCATGTCAGTTAAAGTTCTCCAAAACCAACTTTTAAGCTTTTCTTTCTTTATATCTCTTATAAATCCCCTGATCACCTTCTCTAATCCAATCATCAAATTTCCAAAACCCCGTTTTGACATAAGCTTCTTAATCAAACCCCACATAGCCAAAACTGAGAAGTGAATATCAAAATATGAAGGGTTTAGTGATTCTGATATTAATTATCAGTATAGCCGCCATGGCTGCACCATCACCATCCATTTCTCAGATTAACATTGCGTGTGGAGCTTCCTCAATGCTTACCAGTTTCATTCCTTGTATGAGTTTTCTGATAAATAGCAATCCCAATGAATCCTTACCAACAAACAAGTGTTGCCAAGCCCTAACGTCACTAAGAGCTGGTGAAATGGACTGCTTCTGTATGTTTCTCAATAGCACTGCTTCCCTCAGCTTCCCAATCGAAAGAATTTTGGCCACCTATCTCCAAGTTTGTGGCATTTCTGATGTCCTCCTTCTTCACTGTAAAAGTAAGCATGATTCTATAGCTTTTGTTTTGCTTTGTTTTTTTTTTTTTTTTGCCTTTGGAAATTTATTAATGTTGAATAATCATGCTAACATGGCTTCTCATCTTCCCTTTATTATTTGCAGCTTATTTATCATTGCCTCCTGCTTCAGGTGCTGTCACTATGCACTTTTGTTTTTTTGGTTAAGTGAAAAAACAGTCTATTCATGTTAAGACCAGGAGACTCAAAAGAAATTTAGTAGTACCATCAATTCTTTGAGAAATTGACATCATTAGAATTTGAACTTGTGACAGATCGTATGGTTGCTTTTATTGGACAAATCGATTGATTAATAATGTCTTGTTGCATGGTTGTAAATGATATTGACAGGACCAGAATCTCCTGGGCAATCTCCATCAACTCCCTTCGAGGTCACTTCATTACCTCATCTTAAAGGTACTTCTTGATATTAATAAACAAAAAATGATATTTTATTAGGCATAATTATATCAGTTTTGAATGCTAAGCTTTTCTGGAATTTGAAACTGACATAAGATTGTATTTTCTAGAAGCTTCTCCTGTTATCCCTCCAACATCTGCATCTTCTTCTGAAGCACCTTTATCAGATGCAACACTACCCATGAATTCATCTTCTTATCCATTGGTGGTTTCTAACACTTCATCTTCTACAATGGCTTCAGGAGGCCATTCTCTACTCACTCCATCATCTTCCATCCCATCTTACACTGTCTCTACTTCTTTTCTGCTGATTGCTTCCGGATCTGTTGTTCTAAAGTACTACTAGTTTTGTTTGTGTTCTTATATATATATATATATGCGCCGTTATATCGCTTTGAAATTTTATCATATTACTACTTCATATCCACATTGGGAAGTATTCCTCAGATATTATGATGTATGCCAGTGAATTGGAATAATATGAGGATTTATTCAGTTCCTAAATATTCAAATAGCAGAAGGGGGAGATTTTTATAGTTGAAGCTTGATCATTTTGAACTGAATCTAGAATTCAATTGAATCTTTATTGCTAGATAGATTTGATTCTTTAAATTTAAGTTAAGTTTCAGTTTAATTCCTTATATTTAAAAAATATACTTTTAGTTATTTTATTTTAACATCGTTAATTTCATTTAACGGAAAATGCTGACTCAACAAGTTTAACCGATAATTCTAAAATTAAATAATGATAAAACATTATTACATTTTAAAATATAAAAAAATTCTTGTATTAAATAATTAAAATTTAAACATATTTTATTAACATTTAATTTTAGAATTACCGTTTAAATTTCCCAAGTAAGCATATTCTGTTGAGAAAAACTAACGATGTTAAGATAAAATGATTAAAAATATACTTTTTAAATTTAGAAGACTAAAATGGAATTTGATATAAATTTAAAGAAACCAAACATATATTTTAACCAATTTTTATCAATAAGTTCAACTAACTTTTGTTTGGAGTGAGCATCTCGTTTGAAATTGATCCATGGAATCACATTTTAGTGTGATAAAATCGAACTATGTTAGGTTCATAATAATTTCCGTTTCAAATGTTCCATGAAAGAAGCGATAAAGGATAAGGAAGACAAGAGAATTAAAACTGAACAATCAATTCAAATGAATTCTCTCATGTTATTCCAGTGTTCCGCGACCAGTAATAGAAGAAAACGAAATTGCGGCAACAGTTGGTAATGCTGAAAGATTCGTTAAAATTTTCATATGAATGATGAATTAGTATCATTTAGTCGCCGGTGGGGCAAGACACTGCTCGATCCCAAACAACCCACTTGAAAGTGCACATTCACATTCTTACAGCGGGAAGAAGTGTCCACGTACAAGTATAGATAGATAAAACATTATATTACTTGATCCTACTTGCCTTGAGTGAGTTGAGCTTGGATTTGGAATGAACTAATGCAAATATCGAGGACAACAGTCTATGAAAGGTAATGCTCAACGGATACATCGAAAAAGTCGGTCCCTCGTACACGATGAGCAAATGAAAAACACAACTGCAGAAAATAGAAAACAAGGACGAAATGACAGAGAACCTGCTGAAAGTTACAGAGGGAATAGCCAAAGAAGAGAGAGATTACAAAATCATCATTCACACCCTGTAACAACTTTTTTTTTCCCGATGTCAAAGGCAAGCAAAAGCTTGGTAGTTACTTCAGATTCTCAACTGGAGTGAGGACATCATGAGTCACTGGCATCCCGTCACATACTAATCTAAATAGATCCAAACATTCAACAGGTGACGAGGTCAATATAGCAGCTTCCTCATTCATAGTCTGTGCCATTCGAGCAAGGTAGCCAACACATCTCAAGCCTTCCCTGTAGGAGTGGGAGATTTCTAGATCCCAATTTGAGGCAATGAGCCATCTCAATTCAAGGATATCGTCGTACAAAGGGTGTTCCTGTCCACAATCCACAAAGAGCAAGTGTAAAGCATTTATAGAATCAGTATAGAGTCTAATTCTACCAATTCCCAACTGTTCGCATATACGAAGGCCATGGTGGATTGCATGGATTTTCACAAAAGTCGAGGTAGCATGTCCCAACTTCAGTTGAGATCCACATATACTATTATATAGCATGTCCCTCTAACAACTTCTGTCCTATTATATAACGGCTCCTTCACCCAGATCCGTAGCTTCCACGTTCTTCTTTTCTTCCTCAAGCTTCTTCTTGGTGGGCCTTGGTTATTGGGCTGCATTGTACCACTTGGGTTATGCACATCCTGATCAGCTTGTATTGGGTTCATTACAGGATTTTCTTTTCAAAAAGAAAAACGGACAGCCATTGGAAAGTAGTAAATGGTTGGATGTTTGAAGGGCAATTCTATCATTGTATGATTCGAATCCTTCCTTCGAAAACGGAAGTCATAGAAAAGTAGTCTGTTTCAATGGAGAAAAACAAGCATGCCAACATACAAAATTAGAAAGGAAAACTACAAGATAAAGACGTGTTCCTTCGAGACATGCTAACACAGCAAATGTTCAGATCGTTCGGAAGCTTCACACAAAGACAAAAGGCATGAAAATTAGTAAACCTAAATATCTGGCCAAAATAAAAGGTATACCAACTCCCACTCATAAGCGATAGATAGATAAGATTAGACTACTTCCAACCATCAGACCATTCAGCTTCATCAGCACCAGCTGGTTTTGGCAACTCAGAATCAGATTGTGGTGAACCTTGACCCCATGCCACATCTTCAGAGGGAAACGGGTTTTCTTGAAAATTTTTGAAGCCAGAGTCCTCCTGAACCTCCAGTCTTTCAGGAAGGGAACAACCAAGATAAGAGGAATTGTCCACACAATGCCACAAGAGTTTGTGCCAATAGTAGTCCTGTCACGTGACAAGTAGAATATAATTTATCAAAATCATAAGCTCGGCCATATCACCACCAGAGATATGATTTTATACTTATAATCAGCTCAGCATTTATTGATCATGAAATTACTAAATCATTTTGCTAATCACAGATAGTTAGTGAAAAGGAAATACCCGAGAGATTATGTGAGGGTTCCCAATAATAATCAGCAGTGATATGGCACGGGTTATAGCAACATTGAATCTTCGATGATTGCTCAGAAATCCTAAACTGTGTATTTTGTCAAAGTCATTATGTTTGATTGTTGAGCGAACAGTTGATATCATAATAACTCGTCTCTCTTGTCCCTGAAACTGCTCAACACTTCCAACTTTTATCTCTGGCAAATCTATACTTTCAAGTGTCTGCTTTATCTTAAGTACTTGTTGCCTGTATGGAGTTATAATCCCAATGTCTTCCTCCTTCATATTTCCACCGGCTGTAAGTTTCTTGACTAGTTCTATGACCTTACTCACTTCAATTCGGTTGAACCATGATGGATTACTCCCTTCTCTTTCATCACATCCTTGGATGCCGAAGAAGAGAACAGGGAAATCCTTGTTTGGAAGGAAGCCTTCATTCAGCAACAAAGAATTAGTATCATCCTTACATGCAATCAATTCTCCTTCATAAAATAGCTTGGAAGGGAGATGTAATATCTGTGGGTGACATCTGTAGTTTCTAATCAACCTGGTTAAATAATTATTATCTCCATAGGAATATAATTCACATTCAAACAATCTTTCCAAGTATGATTTCCCCATTCCATTGCTTTCTGCTTCCTTGGAATATATTACTGGACCCAACTGCATTGGGTCTCCAGCAAGAATGACAACAGTCTCCCTTTTGCACAGATGAGATATAGGGATCATCGTTTCTGGTTCTGAAGCCTGGCCAGCCTCATCCAAGAAAATGTGTGAAAAGTGACCCCGAATAACACCTTCAGCATAAAGAAGACAAGCACTCATATAAGTTGATACTATGATCTTACACTGCATGAGAGCACTGACTGGAGGACATTTGAACACACACTCGTCAAAGTAGCAGAAGCGACTAAGCTCAGGTTTGATCTCCTCATAAGGCCTTGTAGATGCATTAAGCCTAAATATTTCCTCATCTCGAAATTTGACAGCATTTTGACCAAGGAGTTTCTCAAGTAGGTAGTCTGCAGCACTATTCGAAGGTGCACAGATGAGAATATGAGCTTTCCTACGATTTTTGTAGAGTTGGAGGACTGCTTCAACCACTGTACTAGTCTTTCCTGTACCTGGAGGACCATGAATCAGATAAGGAGGTGCACCTTTGCATCCAAGAATTTTCTTGATTGCAAGCATCTGCTCCTCATTAATATTACCAGAAACAGGCACCAAATGAGAGGCTTCAATGCGCCTCCTTCTAGATGTCTCATGAGGAAATAGGAATTCATTTCCTAGGTTTTCTGCAGCCTCAATTGCCTGATATAACCGTCTCATATTGAGCCTATTATATGTGAAGTGAACATTGTAGCGATCTTCCTCTTTGTGGACAAAATGAAATTGAGGGTCAAACTTCAAAAGTACTTCATTAGCCTCAACACGGTGGACAAAACCCTGCACAAGTGCACTTCAATTTAACAACATATGCCAAAAATCCTGGACATGACAAATAATACAGGCATATTTGGCATTTGCAAGTAATTAATGATGCAGTGAAACAGTAGAGGGAAAGGGGAGGGTGAAGGAGGAAGGAGAGTTTGAGAAGGAAGAAGGAGAAAATATTGACAAAATGAGGGATAAATGGAAGAACTTGACGGTTTAAGTGAAAAAAAAGGAAACATTCAATATTAAATTATGCCGTGAAGTGTGAAACCTCTGCCAGTACTTTTGACATAAGAATTAGAAAGCAACTTATCAGTAGAAGTTGGAGAACAAAATTGAAAGTGGAGTGTCTTAGAAAAGTTAAAGGGATGAATTGGTAAATGAAGATCCCATGAAAAGCATATAACTGTCGCACAGATTTAATCTCAACCAAAGTGATGTCAGCCAGTTTTCCGTGTTCAAGGATCATTATATTGATACATCATAAACATGTGGGCTTCATGTTTTATATATATAGAATACCATTGATATCATTTACAACAGCAAATTAGAAAAAGTGTGACTAATTAGGAGCTTGTAGTGTTAGCATATGATGACCAGCGCATAAAAACATAGTCCGGTAACTAGCATAAATCAACACTTGCAACTTCCTGGGCTTTAAATTTTATCCAAGTGAAGAACACAAGACATGCCATATCTGGGAATAAGAACAAACCTGATAAGCAGGCATGTTATCATTATCATGTTCAGCGGCTAACTTGGCAAAAATATAGTCCCCATGAACCAGTGATGGCCTTCTCTCAGCTAACCCTGGAACCTCCAATGACAAGAATTGATTCACCTTTTTCCTCAAAGTTACGCCTTCCATATCGTAAGTCCTCATGTCTTCCTAAAAGCACAAGATAATAGTCAAACAAATAATAGAAACGAAGATCAGCTTCGCTTCTTTTCTTTTCCATTTTTTTTTGGGGAAGGGGGTGTTGAAGGGCTTTTTTTTTTTTTTGTTAGAAAAAACACCCTTGAACCCTTTTTTTCATCACACAAAGCTATTAGATTTTTTGTTAGCATATAATAAAATTACCTCCAATTGTAGCTCTTCCATCATAACTAATGTTTTGAAATAAGAAGCATAATTCCTCCTTGTAAGACCTCTTTCAATAGCATCAGGGATCTGATTGCTCTCCAGCATGTCTCTCATTTCTTTGGGAATGTCATATGTTTGAAGCCTATTCGTGTATGCACGACTTCCTTTCCTCTGAGGACGTGAGCCAGCAACATAAGTATTTACAACAAATTTTTCTTTCTTTCTTCCTTTTGAATAAGGCTTTTTGGAAGCCAAAGACTGCGAGATTCTGTCTTCAGCTAAGAGAAAAACCGTCCTTTCTATTCTTGCATCCCCTGCATCGACATACACAATTGTGGTGTGCAATCCCATTTCCTTTGTTTTGCAAGACAACCACACTTTCAAAATCTCACTAGGTTGAAGAATCCTGTCTTCCAAAGAAAAAGACTCTAGAAAACCTTGAATGCTATCTGCATTTGAATCAGTTAACGGAGGTTCCATCAGAGAAAGTGTGAAACAGTCCTCAGGACTCGAGGCAAAGATATGAACACTCCACAGTTCCACTGGTTCATTGGTGGTGTTCTTGATCGTTATTACATCCACAGCGGTATGGCCAACACATACTGATTGCGGTTTCTCATTCACAAACGGAAATGGGACAGATATGACAATAGAGTCCTCTTCGTTTGGAGCATAACTATGGACAGATTTCTCTTCCTCAAAATCTAGAAACCCTATTTCTGCCTTGCTTCCTATAACAGAGCGTTCTTCATCTGAAGTACTCATTTAAATCTGCTTTAAAGTTTCACCCAAAAAAAATCTGCTGTACACAACTTCAGTTTAGTCCTCCATAAAATATATAAGAAATGATAGAGTAAGGTTTATAACAAAGGACAAAACACGAGAGGTGGTAGCGAGGGAGAGTAGCTACAAGTCCCCAAGGCTATACAATACTGGAAATAAGGCATCAATCAATGAAGAAATCAACTGAAAAAAACCAATGCAAAGCACTATATAAAATTGTAATACTTCAGAGAAATCAAAGTGCCGCGAACATCTCAACCACCTGCCGATCTTTCGCAAAACTTGATTAACCAAACATATATCAATGTAAGAAACCACAAAAGGTTGGCCAAAAAAAAAACAAAAAGAAAGAAAGAAACCCCAGATGCTCTGGGAAGGGTTAGAGGGATGAAAAAGATGAGAGTGGAAAGAAATTTAAGCGCAAAATTGGTTTTACCCGTTTCAGAAAGCCGAGGAGAGAAAATGTGAAGTATGAACCCTGAATTACACGGCAATCCACAATAAACATATGTTAGTGAAAACGAAAGAATGTGCACTAAGTAGGGCTTCACCTGTACTATAACAATGAACGTACGCCGCACAAAATTATAAACTACGTATATAAAGATTGCAGGGAAAAAAAGAGAGAGAAATGAAATAAAGAAACTGATCAAGGTTCAATCGTCTGAGTAGCAATGATGAGTAGCTCCTGACAACAGAGGTAAACAGAACCCATCTTCAATCGAAGCCCAGGTATATGATCCTAGACAAAATAGCCCACTGATAATGACAGGTGGCTGGAAAACTACGAGCAGATTTAATTGATTAAAGAATTAAGATTGTCTTAACTTTTGTGACTAAACTACTTCTATCGTTCGATTCTTTTTTCTCCTTTGAGCAAATGCGTTAAACACACTTCAGTTTCCCAGAGAAGGAGATAATCCTTCACCAAAACAAATTTCATGTAAAAAATAAAAGAAAGCAGGAGATGCAACCTTATTGCTCAAGTCTTCGCAGCATTAATTCGTCGTTTTCTTCTCTATAGTACGCTCCCAATTCTCATTCTCACACTTGGACTCAAAAAGCCATGACTATTGCATGACGCCCTTGGATCACCGGTACATAAATTTCTCTCGACCAGTCTCTCGACTAG
>QFDD01002731.1:0-22597 GCA_006871305.1 Vachellia collinsii | reverse complement strand
GGAAGCATATTGGAGAATGGGGTATTCTTTGGGAGAAGAAGTGTGGTTGGTGATGGGCATGATCACATTCATAATATTATTAGGGTATCATGGAAGAAGTGAGGGGTGCTTGAGAGAAGAGAGGGAAGCTCTTTTGAGAGTGAAAGAAGCTTTTAATTACCCAAACGGAAATTCTCTTCCTTCTTGGAGTAACCGTACCTCCACCACCTTCTCTTCTGATTGCTGTACTTGGGAGGCTATTGAGTGCGACAATTCAACTAATAGAGTCACAAGCCTTCATCTGAGCAACACAAGAGCTTATGAGTTGAGAGACATCAAATGGTCTCTCAATGCTTCTTCTTTTCTTCCCTTCCAACAGCTTCAAGTTTTGATTTTGTCTGGGAATTACTTGTCAGGTTCAGGTCACCCCTCTTTCTTTCAACAACTTTATCATTATATTATATTCATGTGCGGGCTTGCGCGCGCGCACACATATATACTGTATATATTATATAAAGACAAGTATTAATTAAGTCTAACACTTTTATTGTTGACCAGAAAAAAAAAAGACTAACTTTTATACAAGCGTTTCAAATGTTATATTTTAATCACACAAAAAAAAAAATTAAAAGATGTAAAATCTTATTGGTTACAAATTATGATCATCTATCATTGTCTCTCATACCCTGCCTTTTTCCTCAGTTTAATTTCTGATCGTTTTGAACCGCAGAAGTGGATAGCTTTTAATTTTTACAAATGAAACTTTGGCCCGTCATCAAATTTCTTTGAGTTATTAATTTGATCCTTGAACTTTAATTTTTATTAATCAAGTCTTTAAAGTTTTCTAATCATAGATAATTAATTCTTATGGTTTGAAGACATATAATCATAAACATATATGTGGCCTAATTCTTAACTCAAGGTTGGTAAAATCTTCATGGATTGTAGAAAAATTTGTTGGTCCCATGACATTGAATAAAAATTGTATATGAAACTTCAAGGATTTGATTGATAACGGTTGGCAAAAGTACACATTTTGTATATATAATATTTCATTTCAATCATTTGATTTGATTTTATAAAGTATCTTTTCACCACCAATATATTACTAATGACCATATTTTCTTGGCCTAAAATAAACTACAAAAACACTACATCAAACTTTGACTTCATGTTAAATTATGGAGAGAATGATGATAATAATTATATGAATTATTTTTATAATTCTCTATACACCAACTAACATTCATGGTAACTAATCACATGTCTGTGGAGCAGGGCTGTTTGGCAATATAACGCTGGCCAACTTGGAAGATTTGGATTTGGAATTTAATTTGCTCACAGAATTCCCATCTTTCGGTGATAAATCTCTGTCTTCTATGTTCTTTTAAATGTCATGTGTTAATTACTGAGTTTGGGGTTAAAGTTAAAGTCAGGAAGTTTCTGTAAAATAAAGAGAGAGAATAATTAAAAGAAGTCCTCTATGGAAAGATGAGTAGATGATAAGTTGCTAGCTAGATTGATCCCACGCCACTCTCCCCCAACTCTTTTCACATTTCCTTTTCATTCTACCTCCATGATTGATACTCTAGCTACTTTACTTTAAACAATAAATTTTATACAAATAAATATCTTCAACAATTAACTGCACTTATAATAATTTTTTAATCTATAGTTATATTAATACCAATTTTAAAAGTTAACATGAAATCCATGTTTGCATATATTGTGGTTAATTCCTCCGGCCGGTAGCTTTGGTCCATACAATTTTTTTTATTTAACATTTGAAGAATGGATCGATCATTAATTAATCACTGAAGGCACTAATTCCAAATTGATTATAATTTAATTAATATATGATATGATATGATTCTTAATTAGTGATTTAAATTATTTTTGACAGGTTTTTAATAACCAGAGTTAAAACTCTTAACTTTTCTAAGTGGTCGGTCTTATTTAAGATATGATTCGTCGGTAAATCAATCAAATTAGTGTGTCTAACTGGATTCTCCTAACAATATTGCTTAATTTGTACCAATTGTAAATGAAAATAAAAAGAGTGTATTATTACTTATTAGTGGGATCATGTGTATTTGTGCTGTGTCCCACTTTTAAGGGCAAACCTTTTGCATCTTGACTTGTGAAAATGAGTTTCTTTATATATCTCTTTTTTCCCTCTCTCTTTTTTCTCCATTTCAACTTAAAGCTTAAGTTCTTACCATTATTGGCATTATTTTATATTATTCCTTATTCTTTATATGCATCTATATAGTATCTGATCTTATACACTCACACACACATTCCGAATATATATCTTTCTCTCTGTCTTCGTTTCTCTTTTTCATGAGAATCTCTTTCGTTTCATCACCACCTCCACAATACAAGCACATACTTACAGCCAACCCTTTGAATATTTCAATCCTATCTCTCTCTTTTTCAGAGAGAGAGAGAGAGAGATAGAGACGTTGATAAATAATGAAGAATGAGGTTCTTTCTTCTTCTTCTTGCTGCGGCTGAACAGTGCCTTTCTTTTCTACTAATGTGTTGTGACTTGTGTGTGTGTGTGTGAGAGAGAGAGAGAGAGAGAGAGAGAGCTATCATATTTTCTTGTATTGGAAACATACCTTACTTCGTGTGCTTAGGATACTCGAAAACCCTAGCTTTATGGTTTATATATACATATTACTTATTATGTAAATATTCTCAACCTACAATTTTTTTTTTTTTGACCGTTAGGTTTGGACAAGTGACTGCATGATATATTTCATTCATTGGGTGGACCCCTACGAATAAAGTAACCCAACACACTACTGCATGATTCCCCTTTTCCTATAATGGTAATATTTATTTTTGTTCATTTTTAACATTATTACAGGGGGCATCTGTATCTGTAATTTTACTGATGGGATTAGCTAGGTTGTTGGATGGGGCTTCAGTATTTTGATGACCTTTGTCTGTGAAATCTCAGCATCAGAGAGTTGCTGCTCTCAATTATGGTGAAAGTGAAGGTTGCAGGTTTTGGGAATTGTGAGTTATTAAATTTGCTCAATTTCAAAAAATTTGGTAATAAATATATCTTTCTCAAGTGAATAATGCATTCACTCTTTCTTTTCTGGAAAGATCATTGAAGATAGGACAGGATCACTCTGAAGAAAGAATTGAATATTTTTATTTCTTTAAACAAATTAATTTTTTAATCACATAGTTTAATTCGATGATAATTCAATTATTAAATTTTTAGATGATACAATTCAATATATATGGTTTTGATTGAGTTGAAAATTATTACTCGTTATTAAACTTCATGAAATATATAAAATATATTAATTAATACTTTGAATGGTTGAAGATAACAATTTTTTTTTTAATTTTAAAGTTTGTTGAAGTAATAATGTTTAGTCGCTGTATTTATCAGGACGTGTCAAATGTACCGCATGCCTGACATAAAATAAATATATAAGTACAAGACTGTGATGATCTTTTGAAGTTTCTTGAAGGAATCATCTTATGTTTAGTCGCTGTGTGTGTGTGTGTGTGTGTGTGTGTGTGTGTGTGTTAGGGCTTTTCAAGTTATATATGTCTGAGGTCAAAAATGAAATGTAGATGTAACATATCAATAATATGCTCCCATGTATCTTTATTGTCCATAAAATTTAATGACAACACAAAATATTAATCCCCCGCAAATTTAACATATGTGCATTAACATGTTTGTTTGTTCCCCCACCCCAGGAAATGAAAGTACCGATTAGATAAAAATGTTTTGACAGTATCTTAAATACACATGATAAATTGTAAAGGTATTAGAAATAACAACCCTGTTGAGTCTGTGAAAACGTCCATTAGTTTATGTATAGGTGGCAGCTGACGTGGATTTGATCATTGCTAACGTGACGGTTGGAAAACGGTTAAGGTGCATATTTGATAACGAAATGTTACTGCAAGAGCGGATTGGACAAAAATATTTTGAGAGATACTTAAATACACAAGATCGTTTAGAAACATAGCAAAAATGTCAACTCGTTACACATTACCAACGAAGTTAGTTCATTTATAGGTGTGCATCAAAGATTTGGTGTGCTAATATGTTGCTTATACTAATTCGACATGATCTTACATCCATTACTTGGTGTCTTCTGTAGTCTTGATTTTGGACTCAGAACTTGGTCTTTTCCTTAGTAGGGATTTCGTAGTCTCAGTGAAGCTATATTAATCCAAGTGTATCATATTTTTTAGTATGCCATATGTTTGTTCTTAAATTGTCTGATACATTTAATTATTGTAGCTTCACTGAGATTAAGAAATACTTACCAAAGAAAAGACCAAATTCTGAGACCAAAATCAACATTATAGAAGACACCAGATAATGGATGCAAGACCATGTCAAGTTAGTATAATCAATATATTAACATACCAAATCTTTGATGCACATCTATAAATGAACTAAGTTTAGCATCAAGTCTCAACAAGATAGCAATTAAAGCTGGTAATGTGGGCCAACCCGCAGGGTGCGGGTTGGCCCGCCGTGGGGCGGGCTCAAAATACCCGCTAACATATGGGTTGCGATTTTCCCAACCCAACTTGCCACTTTTTTTTTTTTTAATTTTTAATTTTTTTTATATTTTTCTTACTCATAATATTTTTTTAGCTTACATTTAAAATATCTTTTTTATTTGTTTCAATACCTTAAATAATTTTTTTTTCATAAATTTAATTAATAAAAATACATCATAACTTGAATATAAAAAATCTAATTCAAATTTTATATAATACAACTTAAAGATATATAATGCATTTTATAAGATTGGATTTAAACTAAATATAAACTAATCAAATTATCAATAGACATACAATATTAATTAGGTTTACATTATGATTAGATGTTATCCACATATCTTTTATAAAACAATTTTAATTTTTTTAATTTTTTTTTAAAAAAGGGTTGGCGGGCTAACCCGTGGGTTGGCCCGCCGCGGGGCAGGCTCAAAACACCCGCTTACTTATGGGTTGGAAAAATCCCAACCTAACCCACCACGGGTTGGCGGGCCCAACATATTACCAGCTCTAATAGCAATAACACTTCATTGATAATGTGTAACGACGTTGTTATTTTTTTATGTTTCCAAATGATTAAGTGTATTTAAGGATCTCCCAAAACATTTTTATCCAATATACTCTTTTAATAACATTTCGTTGTCAAATATGCACATTAACCTTTCTCCAACCACCACATTAGCAATGCTCAAATCCACGTCAGCTGTCACTTATGCATAAACAAACGGACATTTTCATAGACTTAACTGAGTTGTTATTTCTAACATTCTTGCAATTTGTAATGTGTATTTAAGATACCGTCAAAATATTTTTGTTTAATACACTCTTTCAACAACACATCATTGTTAAATATACACCTTAACCCTAAAATATATTGATAGATGTTTTAGTGGGCTCATATAAGAAAAAATTAATACGTCAACTTACGAAGAACATAATAATTAATTTCTTGCTGGCCTAAAAAGTTTCTCCATTTACTACTAAACTGAAGATAATATTTTCGGTTGGCAGTTGAAAGTTGGCAGTTGTTAGGGTCGGATAATAGGATAAAAGGATCTGTTGACCACCACGTATGGGCTTGACCTACAGCCATTTAATTTTTTGTTGCTATAGGACCAAGCCCAAATGATAGAGTCGGCCTTTTATTTTTAGCCCACTCGTCCACATACATACTGACACACATACAGGTTTTCACATCAATATTCAAACTTACTACAAACATCAAATGGTTTGACTTAACGAAATGGGTTAATATCTCATTATGTGACAAATCAATTTTTGAATCCATGTTTAAAGAAATGTCTAATTTAGTACTCTGCAGTTATTCGAATATAATCTCCTTTAGTAGGAGGATAACTGTGCTTTGAGAAAAAACTAGGTCTTTAGTAACCATATGATCCTGCTGGTGCTATTCTCAACATTAGGAGATCTTTTGTTCAAATCAATGATATGATATGTGGAAAACGAACATTCAGATCCGTCCAGTTTAGTTAATTTTATTTCGAACCGTAGCCCTCGATTGTTCAAAATAAAAAGAATAAACCAACTAAAATTGATTGTATCTCGTGAGATGTTTTATCTGTCTGGGAAGAGTTTTTAAATATTGAGAACAAATTAAAGGATTTGAAATTTTTGTTGTTTGCTGAATTAGAATCAAGATTCACATATAGCATGTTGTCGTCCAAACAGGTTGTGAATGCTGATTAAACAAATCAAACACAAAATATCAATTATCTAGACCAAACAAATCCCTTACAACATCATCAATGACTATGCTATATATATATACATATATATATATATATATATTTCTAACTTTATGATGAAACTAGCTCGCTCATTGCTCTACCTAACACCACCAAAAACTGATACCTTTTCTGTTGTTTCTTTCTGGGCTTTCTGCAAATTCTCTTTAGAACCTTAAATTCTTCGTCCAATATCTCTGTGTGGGACCTCTTTATTCATATAAATTAACTACAAAATAAAAAACCTTTAAATAATTATCCCTTTGGTTTATTCGTTCCACCTCTCCATTGAGACTATGCATACGTATATCTATATCTATACCCCTCTCTTTTCTCTTTCTTTCCCTGTCTGGTGAGTATATAATAAATCTGCAGCAGATACAATGAGTCAACAGAACCAAGTTTCAGGTTTTTGGAGAATTATTTTATTATTTTTCAACTCAACCAGTTTCTTTTCAGATAGAGGTTCCTTATAGAATTGTTGAGATAGAGATCACTATATATATGTGTGTATGTGTGTGAGATTGATATATATATGTGATTATTGTGTGTGTGCACATGCAGAGGCTTATCCGCTTCCATCAACACCGGTGATGGCTTATATATATATATATATATAAAACGACAATTAACATGAAAATTCATTAAAAAATAACTGTTTTGTGTGCATAAGCATATATACCTAATCTCATCCATTAGGGAATCGTCGACAGAAGGAAAAAAAACACATCCCCTATTTTTTTTCTAACACTCTTTGTTGTTGTATTATTCTCGGTAAGTGCATATATATGGCTAATCAAGTTGAAACCCACAAATTGGGTTTAGACTAATTTAATGAGTTATTATCTTAAGTAATTAACCATGGCTGAGAGACCAAGACTCAGACAAACGTGTAGAAAACTTGGTAGTTTAGCTAACGTATAGTTTACTCTCAGATTCCTTTTGATGGGGTATAGTTAGTTTGTTTGATTCTGCAGAAATATTGTTATAAATTGAGAGGTTCCGTCGTGTATTTTGGGGCAAGGAATATAATCTTCATCTTTTTTCTAATCTTTTCTGTTCTAATTTTTTAGATTCAACGATTCTATATAGTCTCTGTCATGACACATGATGTGATTGTGGTGATGACGATGATAAAAGAAGGGGGAAAAACCTTGATGAATAAGAATTCAACAATTTGTTGTGGTGAACATTGTTAGAATTGTCATCGATCATGAATTGATGAGAGGCGTGAAGGGCAATATGATCGTGTATTTCGGGGAAGCAATTAATCTTTCTTTTCTTTTCCATTTAAAAAAAATTCAGATGAAAACGATTGAGAGCATATTTGAAAATAACTTCTAGAAGTACTTTCACGTAAGTCGAGACAAAACTCCTCTCATATACTTATCTCGTATTACGTACAATTACTTTTTAAAAGCTATTCCCAAACATACTCTGAGTTTGTATGTTACATATGAAGAGGAGGTTTCCATTTTGCCTGTCTTCCTTTTCTTCAGAAATAAGACAATTAATTTCTGCCCAAAACTTGAGTCTTACAGGGCCAAAAAGGGCAAAACAATCTCCTTTATCACAACTGTCTTTATATATGATTCTGCAGAAATGTCAAAAACACATGCACTGATTTCGAATATATCGAGTGTTAGCGACAGTGAGGGTCAACCAGAAATTGAGACCTAGTTAGGCCCAACCGTTTATTTTTTTGGGAGATCTTTTTCTTATGTTCTACACTAAACAACTATATCCGTGTCAGGTACGTAGGAAGTGGGACACTATGAGAAAAATATATACTTACGTATAATATATACGTTCGATCACAAATCATAACTCATTCCACAAGGAAACTACGTTAAACTCCTCTCACAATTATTTAGCTATCCACATGGCCTAGATATTAGATACTCATTTTATCCTATTTATAAAGGTGGAGAGAGAAGGAATTTTTTTTGTCTTATTTATAAATCATGTCATTAAATTTTTTACGTGAATGTACAATTTTACTTTTAATTTATTATTATATTAACTTTGTTTTCATTGGATATAATGTATATCAAGTAGAGATAAATTTAAAAAGTTGTTGAATTTTAGGGCATGGTTAATACGGTTTAAGATTTTTCTTGGTCTATGTAAAACATACTCCTCTTATCCTATTTATAGAGCAGAGAGATAATGATTTACTTTATCCTATTTATAAACCATGTCATCAAATTTTTCATCTGAATGTATAGTGTCACCTTTCATTTATTGTATGTTAACGTTGTTCTCATTTGTAATAATGGATATTGAATAGGGATAAAATTAGAAAACTGTTCGATTTAAGGAAAGTTAATGAACTTAAGATTTTTCTTTGTTTGTATAAAACATGCTTGAAGTAACTTATAAATATGAGTGGAAGAGTATTTGTCATATCAGAAATAACGAAGCTTTCAACTACCAACCCTCCCATTTTAATACATACTGTATGTGATGATGTTGTTTTGGAACAACGTAACGTACACAACTTGAGTCTCCTAGCCTGTACTGCTACCTCCATATATATATATGTGTGTGTGTGTGTGTGTGTGTGTGTGTGTGTGTGTGTGTGTGTGTAGATTGAGAGAACGCAGTTGAAGAAATTGAGAAATATTGAAGCATATTGGAGAATGGGGTATTCTGTGAGAGAAGTGTGGTTGGTGATAGCCAAAATCACATTCATAATATTATTAGGGTTTCATGGAAGAAGAAGTGAAGGGTGCTTGACAGAAGAGAGAGAAGCTCTTTTGAGAGTGAAAGAAGCTTTCAATTACCCAAACGGCAATTCTCTTCCTTCTTGGAATAACCTTACCACTACCTTCTCTTCTGATTGCTGCACTTGGGAGGCTATAGAGTGCGACAATTCAACTAACAGAGTCACAAGCCTTCTTCTGAACAGTACAAGAGCTTATGAGTTGAGAGATATCAAATGGTCTCTCAATGCTTCTTCGTTTCTTCCCTTCCAACAGCTTCAAGTTTTGGATTTATCTGGGAATTACTTGTCAGGTCACCCCTCTTTTTTTTCCAACAACTTTATATTATATTCATGTGCTCGTGCGCGCGCGCGCACACATATTATATATAAAGACAAGTGTTAATTAAGACTAACACATTTATATAGCGTTTCAAATGTTATATTTTAATCACAAAAATAATCAAAAGATGTAAAATCATATTAGTTGCAAATAATTCATGCATTAATAAAAAAAATTGGATAAAACAAATTATGATCATATTCATTGTCTCTCATATATACCCCTCTTTTTCCTTGTTTTATTTCCTCGTTTTGAACCACAAAAATGGATAGCTTTTCATTGGGACAAATGAAACCTGGACCCTCCTCAAATTTCTTCGAGTTATTAATTTGGTTCCTGAACTTTAATTTTCATTAATCAAGTCTCTAAAGTTTTATAATCATACATAATTAATTCTTATGGTTTGAAGATATATAATAAAAAACACCAAGGGTGGTAGAATCTCCATGGATTGTAGAAAAATTTGTTAATCCCATGACATCGAATAAAATTGTATATGAAACTTTAAGGATTTGATTGATATAAAAGAGTAGGCAAAAGTACACATTTTTTATCCATAATGTTTCATTTCTGTCATTTGATTTTATTTTATAAAGTATCTTTTTACAGATTTCTAATCACCATACCATATTTTCTTGGGTGTATAGGCCCAAAGAACACTTGAAAAACACCACATCAAACTTTGACTTCATGTTAAATTATGAAGAGAATGATGCTATTAATTATATGAACTATTTTTATAATTCTGTATACACCCACTAACATTCATGGTAACTGATCACATGTTTGTGGAGCAGGGTTATTTGGCAATATAAGGCTGGCCAACTTGGAAGATTTGAATTTAGGCCTTAATTTGCTCACAAAATTCCCATCATTCGGTGCTAAATCTCTGTCTTCTATATTCTTTTAAATGGCATGTTTTAATTACTGAATCTGCATTAAAAGTTTTTCTATTTTCAGAGAAAAATTGCCTTGATTAATTTTTTTTTGGGAAAAAAAAGGCAAACATATATATGTAGACAACTTTTCTCTATTAAATATTCTATTCTTACTCAATTTTGTGGGGGAAGTCAATTGATGTTAAATTTAAACGTTAACCAAGAGCTTATAACTTAATTGGCACCTCATCTTTCAATGACCTCCCTTGTTGATTTTAGATTCACTAATTTAGTCACCTATTTGCGAGGCTTTAGAGATTCTTGAGAATATTGAGGGTTGAATAAGATGACGCTTTTACTTAACATGTGATGGAAACATTACTAGATAGATAAGTTATCAATAAAATTTAACAATTTAAAGAAAAAAAAGTTATAACATGACAATTCATCAAAACATTTTTATATAGAGAAATGACTCATCCAAGTAGCTTTTCTAGTTTCTACATGCCATATATTCTATTTTTTGTGTCTATATATTAGTAGGCACTTTCTTAATGTACATTTCCATTTGGCATTTGACAGATCTTTCTCATTCACGAAATTTGAAGTTTCTGTCGCTTCGTAAGAATTTGTTGGTGGGTAGTATTCCAGAATCTATTATGTCTCTTACTTCCCTCACGGAGTTGTTATTAGGTATTAATAACCTCAGTGGATCACTGCCACAACAAGGTGTGGATCAATATCTATTTGAAATCTATCACATGTTTTGTTCATGAGATTTTGTAGTTTAAAATATATATGGTAAAAGCAGATAAGAATTGACAGAATAATAATAAGATCGAGCTATATATATTGGCACAATAAGAAGTAATATAGGTTTCATATATATATATATATATATATATATATTCATGCATAGGCTAATTAAAAATGATAAGAGAACCAACAGAGTTTAGATCTAGAGGAAATGATCAGTCCTTTACAACATGAGGAACCAATGTTCGAATTCACACTAGAAGAAGTGACCCACATGTAATATCCGATAGTGTTTTGAATATGATTACTTCTATTAGAAGGATATGTGTGTTTTAGCAAAAAGATTTTGTGATACGGAAGAGCATTGGGGATTAGAAATCTTCCAAGAAATCTCCACAATATCTCACAAGATGCCACTAGGTATTCAATCTAGAACACCAATAACCCGAATAAGCCCATAAGATATTCTATCCAGAACACCAAAGAACAAGCAATGCTCGTTTAAAAAAAACTAAACAGTTCTTTTTATCAACTCTTATCTAAAAATAGCTTACACCATATATGTATTTATAACCTATAAGTAGGATAAATAAAGATAAATGTTTTCATCTAAAAGCCCAAAAAGATATGGATATATACTATGAGATAAATCAGATTATGGATGGCAATCTGATTCTCAGAAATAAGATAATATTCTGGGCTTTCTAAAATACTCCTAATTATTAATTAAAACAAATAAAATAAGAAAAATTAACCTAAAATTCGTCCTAAAATAACTACTTGGGCTTAAGTACTTATTTAAGTGTCCAGCTCAAAGAAATACATCAAATAAACAAGCTAAACAAAATACTCAACAACTTAGGCCTTGAATAGGCTTCTACTAATGTAATCTTAAGGCTATTTAATCATTTGGAAGCTCTCGCACTTCTCCCAAAATAGATAAAATTGTTGGGTTTTTCTCTATATTTTGGTTTTGAGCCTCCATCTCAAATATTTCTCTTATCAATACTTGTAAAGCTTTCTTCATTCTTTTGCTTTTTGAACGTGCATTGGGTTTCCAATATCTTGTAAGAGATCATAGACTCTGAATGTAGGATATGAAGTAGATTCTTGATTCCTATCAATATGACTTTAATTCTTCTTTTTCTCTATGCATTCTCTATATTTATTCATATATTTTTAATACTTAGTGTCCCGCATTCAATTCAAATATATCCTATTAGTTCACATTTTTAAAGCCGAATGTAATACTTACATAATTTAGCAAACATATTTTTTAAAAAAATATCGGTCAACCTCAAAAGTTGAGAAAGTATTAAGCTATGATCACTTCAAGTTTTATAATTCTTTTTATTTATTGATGGATAGATTAGGTAAGTTTAATAAGGAAAAATGGAATGTTGCAGGAGGCTTGTGCAATCTGAAGAATATTCTAGCGTTGGATCTATCCTATAATAAATTTGAGGGGCAGCTTCCTGCATGCCTTGGTAGTTTGACTTCGCTCCATGTATTCAGTCTTGAACAAAATGGCTTTGAAGGAATCTTTCCTTCCTCACTCTTTCATACTTTGAGGTCCCTAGCTGTAATTGATGTTTCTGATGACTATTTCAGTGGCTCATTCTCACTCTCTTTGCTTGCCAACCACTCCAAACTCAAATTAATTTCCATTAAATGCTCTAATGCCAATCTCAAGCTTGAAATTGAGAATCCACCTTTTATCCCTTACTTCCAGTTGAGGCATTTCAGCATCTTCAACTGCACTACTTTGAATGAAGAGAATAATAACAAAGTGCCTACCTTTCTTCTTCATCAACATGACTTGCTAGATCTACGCCTTACCCACTTGAACATTTCAGGAACCTTCCCATCATGGATTTTGACAAACAACACAAAATTAAATCGTTTCAATCTCACTCACAACTTATTCACAGGTCCCTTTAAACTCAACTCCACCTCAGAATTGCTTCAAATGGAATCTTTTGATATTTCCTCTAATCCCATTAGAGATGAAATCCCTTCTCATATTGGCTTCATTTTTCCCAACTTGATCTCTCTTAATATGTCTTCAACTTCATTGCATGGTTGCATTCCAGCTTCGATAGGTGAAATGAGACACCTAAATGATCTTGACTTGTCAAATAATAATTTGTCTGGTTACTTGCCCCAAGAATTCGGTCAGGGTAACAATGAATTGAGGTTTTTAAAGTTATCAGACAACAACTTGAGTGGCCCATATCTTCCCATAAGGTCAAATTTCACGAATTTGTTGATTATGGAACTCAGCAACAATAACTTCAAAGGAAAATTTCAGGGTAATATCAACAATAGCACTAAATTAAGAATGTTGGATCTTAGTGCCAACCAACTTTTTGGTGAAATACCCAATTGGATCGGAAATTTTCAACATTTGAGTTACCTCATTTTGTCCAAGAATTCTTTAACAGGTTCACTACCAGAAAGCTTTTGTAGCTTGACTGAACTTACATATCTAGACCTTTCTCAAAATAAATTCAGTGGCCCTTTACCAAGCTGTCTGAACATGCCATTGTTGAAATACTTGCACTTGCAGATCAATCATTTCATGGGACCTCTACCTTCTTCTCTGGCCAATTCCCCCTTGTTGACTTTGGATGTGATGAAAAACAATTTTTCAGGTCAAGTTCCACAATTGCTGAGTTCATTTTCAAATTTAAGGGTTCTCATCTTAAAACAAAACAAACTTGAAGGTTCTATTCCAGTTGATTTATGTGAGCTTAAGATGATAAGCATATTAGACCTTTCTCAAAATAAGCTTTCAGGAAGGATACCGAATTGCTTAAACAACATCACATTTGGAAGGAGGGATGCACTCGAGGCAACAAAAATAGGAAAGTTTAGTGTGTCCTGGACTGTAAAAGCCTGGCGATTTATGATTAACTTAGCAACTGGTGAGATTTACATTGATCAAGATTATAAACAAGATGTTACATTGTATAGAGATCAAGAAGTTGATTTCACATCAAAAAGAAGGTATGAATCTTACAAAGGAAGCATTTTAGATTTCATGTCTGGTTTGGATGTCTCAGAGAATCAATTGACAGGTGAAATCCCTTTACAAATTGGATACTTAAGCAATATTCATACATTAAATTTGTCAAACAATCATTTGAAGGGGCCTATTCCAGAAACATTTTTCAATCTTACGCGGATTGAGAGCCTTGATCTTTCACACAACAAGTTGACAGGCCACATTCCTGCACAACTAACTCAGTTGTACTCCTTGTCTGTCTTCTCTGTGGCTCAAAATAATTTATCTGGTAGGACACCAAACATAAAAAATCAATTTGCAACCTTTGGATCAAGTAGTTATGAAGGGAATCCTTTTCTCTGCGGTCCACCTCTGAAGCAAAATTGCTCATCCATTGATCAAGCAATAGCAGGGAGAAACAAGAAACCTCATAATTCGGAATCAGATGATTTTCGAGATGCCTTCTTGTGCAGTTTTGGTGGAGCATTTGGGGTGTTTTTTCTGGGTGTCATTGCAGTTCTTTATTTGAACCCTTATATTTGCAATTACAAACTGCTCATGTTAGAGAGAGCTATAACAAGTTACTTGTATAAGTGGATAAGATCTTGATTATGTATGTAACATATGGTGATAAACTCACTATAATTACAATAACCAAAAGATTGCATCAGTTCGGATCTGTTGTGTTTAGTTCAATTTATTTCGGGCTGTAGCCCTCGATTGTTCCAAAAAAAAAAAAAGAAACTAAAATTGATTGTATGTCGTGAGCAGGGAAAGAAAAACCGGACCAGACCGGTTTAACATTAAACCGAAGATCGGGTTGACCCGGATCAACCCGGTAAAAAATCGGGTTGACCGGGTCATATATATATTTTAAATTTTTTATATGCTTTATTTGTTTTTTTTATTTTTAAAAAAATTATATGCTTCATTTGCTCTTTTTTTTTTAAAAAATTATGTTAAGGCCCCGCTCAAAAAAATTAATATTAAAAAGGTCTCAGCAGGTTTTTAATAACAAGTAAAAGAGTACCATTGATAAGTGAATGAGTTATCAGTAGCAACCTTTGAGACTTTTCTGATATTAATTTTTTTATGTGGGATCTTAATGCAATTTCTCTTTTTTTGTTTACTGTTTTTATTAATATTTAGTGACAAAGAAAAGAACTAGATGATGTTTCTTTCTTTCTTTGTTTTTACTACAAACATGGTTTTTTTTATGATTGATTCTTAACGTTTTATGGTTGATGAATGAATTTTAATGATGTTTTTTATTATGAATGATTATTAATTACAATAACTAAAAGATTTTAACTGATAAAGATGAATATTCTAAAATTAAACATTATTAAAAATATTATATTTTAATACTGTCAATTAAATGTCATTATTTTAATATGGTTGGTCTAACCTCGATTTGACCTATTAACCCTTGACCCACTACCTTGATCGGTTCAATATCCGGTCCGATTTTTTAAACCTTGGTCTGCTTTATCTGTCTAGGAAGAAACTAGCTCGCTCATTGCTCTACCTAACACCACCGCCTAAAACTGATACTTTTTCTGTTGTTTCTTTCTGGGCTTTCTGCAAATTCTCTTCCTCAAATTCTTCGTCCAGTATCTCTGTGTGGGACCTCTTTATTCATAGAACTTAACTACAAAAAAAAAAGTTAAATAATTACCCCTTGGTTTATTCTTTTCATCTCCATTGAGACTACTATACACACACATATATATACACCCCTCTCTTTTTTCTCTCTTTCTCTGTCTAGCTAGCTAGTGCATATATAATCTGCAGCAGATACAATGAGTCAACACAACCAAGTTTCAGGTTTTTGCAGAATTATTTTATTATTATTCAACTCAACCAGTTTCTTTGCAGTACAGATAGAGTTTCCTTGTTATGTTGAGATAGATATATGTGTGCGTGCGCGCGTGTGATTGATATATAATGATTGTGTGTGTGTACAAGCAGATGCTTATCCCCCGCCATCGACACCAGTGATGGCTTATCCTCCTCCGGCTCAGGCTTATCACCACCACCAAACACCACCGCTCGGATATCCCACCACCGTTCAAGATTCATCACACATGGTAGACACCAAAAGTAAGGGTGAAGGTTTCTGGAAAGGATGGTAGGTTTCTCTCTCTTCACTTTCTACTGACTTTTTTTTCTATTAATAAAAGAAGCTGAATATGTTTACTTTTTTTCTTTCAACAAATACGTACGTTACTTAAACTTTATTTATATGTATTATTATATTATATATAAGTTTATAATTTAAGTAACTTAATTTTTGAAGAAAAATAGTAAATATAAATATTTTAAATTAATTTATTCAGTTTCATTAATCTTTTTTTAAAAAAATCAACTGATTATATATATATATATATGTCAATTAACTGATAAGTTTTGTTTGCTATAAAATTTATGGTGTTTTGTTGTGCAGTGTTGCTGCGATATGCTGCTGCTGGGTCCTGGAATTTTGCTGTGGATGTTGATTATTCTTAAATATAACGTTTTAATTTCCCCTAAATTATAATCTGATATGTATTGTCAATGTCTCCTCTAAGAGAGACAGGTTGATTAGGGCTCACCATTGTTATCATGCTTCAACTATATAATAATAAAAGGTTAATAATGTTTCTAATTTATTTAGGCAAGCAGAATCTGATTTTAGTTAATTATTGCATGATGTTAAATTTCGAAACTACTAGTTATATACAATAATTAAGATTAAGATTTATAGCGACTCGAGAATAGTAAAATAACAAATTTTAGTCTTCTTGAAATTAAATACCAAACTTGAGGAATGTTAATAGATTAAACTTCATATATATAACAACAATTAAATGACAATTCATAAAAAAAAATAACTGTTTTGTGTGCATAAACATATATATACCGAATCTCATCCATTAAGGAATCGTCAGTCAAAAGAAAAAAAAACACATCCCCTATTTTTTTTCTAACTCTCTTTGTTGTTGTATTATTCTCGGTAGGTGCATATATAGGAGACATCGATGGCTAATCAAGTTGAAACCCGCAAATTGGGTTCAGAGTAATTGAATGAGTTATTATCTTAACTAATTAACCGGTGGAAAACTTGGTAGTTTAGCCAACGTATAGTTTACTCTCAAATTCCTTTTGACCGGGTATAGTTAGTTAGTTTGATTGTGCAGAAATATTGTTATAAATTGAGAGGTTACGTCGTGTATTTTGGGGCAAGCAATATAATCTTCATCTTTTTTCTAATATTTTCTGATCTAATTTTTCAGATTCAACGATTCTATATATAGTCTCTGTCACGACGCATGATGTGATTGTGGTGATGATGATGGTAAAAGAAGGAAATAAAAACCTTGATGAATAAGAAAACAACAATTTGTTGTGGTGAACATTGTTAGAATTGTCATTGATCATTAACTGATGAAAGGCATCAAGCGCAATATGATTGTGTATTTCTGGGAAGAAATTAATCTTTCTTTCTTTTTTCAATTAAAAAAAATTTCCAGATGAAAACGACTAGATTAGCGGTGGAAGCTATTTTTTTTAATGTGATTTATGGTTTATGAGGTAAATATATAAGAGAAGTTTTATCTCGATTTGTGTAAACATGATTTCGAGATGCTAATACAAACATGAAGCCAAGGTTTCTATTTTGCCTCTCTTCCTTTTCTCCACAAATAAGAATATCAATTCGTGGTTTGTAAAATATAGTACCCAAAACTGAGTCTTTCAGCGAAAAAAAGAGATGGCCAGTGCGTAATTGAAGACATGCTTAGGCAAATAAGGAAGCATATGCATATATCTACACACACACACACACACTCTGAGAAATGGATTATTCAGTTAGAGAAGGGGTGTGGTGGGTGATGGTGATAATGACATTCAAATTAATATTATTAGGCTTTGATACAGTGTGTAGCTTTTAAGATTCCCTTTTGATCGAGGTCATTCATTTTGATTCGGCAGAAATGTCAAAAACTCATGCACTGATTTAGAATATGGACCATATATATTTATGTAAAGTTTCTTATATCTGTTATGTTAAGTTTTCCAATCACATAAGAATAAACATCCATTTTTTAGAATATTATCTTTTAAATGTGAAGAAAAAAGAGCACATGTCCATGTGGGACTGGAAAACTTAACATAATAGATATAAATGATATCACGATCATGAAGAAATGTCAAAAATAGATGAACCGATTTTGAATATATTGAGTGCTAGCGACAGTGAGGGTCAATCAGAAATTGAGAGTTAGGTTTGGCCCAACCGTGTATTTTTTTTCCACACTAAATGACTATATCCGTGTCAGGTACGTAGGAAGTGGGACACTATGAGAAAAATATATACTTCCGTATAATATATACTTTCAATCACAAATCATGACTCATTCCACAAGGAAACTGCATTAAACTCCTCTCACCATTATTCAGCCATCCATATCACCATATGACCTAAGATATTAGATACTTTCACGACAATGTATAATTTTACATTTTATTTATTATTACGTTGGCTTTGTTTTCATTGGATATAATGTAATTAAATAGGGATAGATTTGAAAAGTTGTTGAATTTTAAGGTATAGTTAATGGGGTTTAAAATTTTCTTTGGCCTGTGTAAAACATACTTCTCTTCCTAGTTATAGGGCAGGGAGATAATGATTTACTTGGTCCTATTTATAAACCATGTCAATGAATTTTCATATAAATGTACAGTTTTAACATTCATTTATTGTATGTTGATTTGTTCTCATATGTTACAATAGATATTAAATATGGATAAAGTTAAAAATTTGTTCAATTTTAATGAAGAGTTAATGAAATTTAAAGTTTTTATTAGTTATTATGAAACATACTAGCAGTGACTTGTAAATATGATCGGAAAAGTATTTATCAAGTAAAGAAGCTTTCAACTACCAACGCTCCCATTTTACTGCATACTGTGTGTGATGATGTTGTTTTGGAACAATCGTAACGTACACAACTTGAGTCTCCTGTACTACTACCTTCATATATGTGCGTGTGTGTGTAGATTGAGAGAACACAATTGAAGAAATTGAGAAACATTGAAGCATATTAAGGAAGGATATTGGAGAATGGGGTATTCTCTGGGAGAAGAAGTGTGGTTGGTGATGGGCATGATCACATTCATAATATTATTAGGGTATCATGGAAGAAGTGAGGGGTGCTTGAGAGAAGAGAGGGAAGCTCTTTTGAGAGTGAAAGAAGCTTTTAATTACCCAAACGGAAATTCTCTTCCTTCTTGGAGTAACCATACCTCCACCACCTTCTCTTCTGATTGCTGTACTTGGGAGGCTATAGACTGTGACAATTCAACTAACAGAGTCACAAGCCTTCTTCTAAACTACACAAGAGCTTATGAGTTGAGAGACATCAAATGGTCTCTCAATGCTTCTTCTTTTCTTCCCTTCCAACAGCTTCAAGTTTTGATTTTGTCTGGGAATTACTTGTCAGGTTCAGGTCACCCCTCTTTCTTTCAACAACTTTATCAGTATATTATATTAGATTCATGGGCGCGCTTGCGCGCGCGCACACATATATATACTGTATATATTATGTAAAGACAAGTGTTAATTAAGACTAACACTTTTATTGTTGGCAAAAAAAAAAAAGACTAACACTTTTATATAAGCGTTTCAAATGTTATATTTTAATCACACAAAAAAAAATTAAAAGATGTAAAATCTTATTGGTTACAAATTATGATCATATATCATTGTCTCTCATACCCTGCCTTTTTCCTCAGTTTAATTTCTGATCGTTTTGAACCACAGAAGTGGATAGCTTTTAATTTGGACAAATGAAACTTTTGGCCCGTCCTCAAATTTTTTTGAGTTATTAATTTGGTCCTTGAACTTTAATTTTTATTAATCAAGTCTCTAAAGTTTTCTAATCATAGATAATTAATTCTTATAGTTTGAAGACATATAATCATAAACATATGTGTGGCCTAATTCTTAACTCAAGGTTGGTAAAATCTTCATGGATTGTAGAAAAATTTGTTAATCCCATGACATTGAATAAAATTGTATATGAAATTTTAAGGATTTGATTGATAAGAGTTGGCAAAAGTACACATTTTGTATATATAATATCTCATTTCGATCATTTGATTTGATTTTATAAAGTATCTTTTCACCACTAATATATTACTAATGACCATATTTTCTTTGGGCAAAAAAAAAATGACCATATTTTCTTGGCCTAAAATAAACTACAAAAACACTACATCAAACTTTGACTTCAAGTTAAATTATGGAGAGAATGATGTTAATAATTTTATGAATTATTTTTATAATTCTCTGTACACCAACTAACATTCATGGTAACTAATCACATGTCTGTGGAGCAGGGCTTTTTGGCAATATAAGGCTGGCCAACTTGGAAGATTTGGATTTGGAATTTAATTTGCTCACAGAATTCCCATCTTTCGGTGCTAAATCTCTGTGTTCTATGTTCTTTTAAATGTCATGTGTTAATTACTGAGTATGCAGTAAAAGCTTATCTATCTTCAGAGAAAAAATTGTCTTGATTATTTTTCTTTTTGGAAAAAAAGGCAAATATATATATGTAGACAACTTTTTCTCTATTAAATATTGATTTTTTATTTTTTGAAAAAAGGCAAACATATATATGACAACTTTTCTCTATTAAATATTGATTTTTTATTTTTTTGAAAAAAAAAGGAAAACATATATATATATATATATAGACAACTTTTCTCTATTAAATATTCTATCCTTACTTAATTTTGTAGGGAAGTCAATTGATGTTAAATTTAAATGTCAACCAAGAGCTTATAACTCAATTTGTACCCCGTCTTTCATTGATTTTAGATTCACTAATTTACTCACCTATTTGCCAGACTTTATAGATTCTTGAGAATATTGAGGTTTGTATAAGACGACGCTTTTACTTAACATGTGATGGAAACATGACTAGATAGATAAGTTGTCAATAATTTTTAACAAACTAAAGGAAAAAATAATAACATGATGTACAGTTCATCAAGACATTTTTATATAGAGAAATGACCATCCAAGTAGCTTTTCTAGTTTCTACATACCATATATTTTAATTTTTGTCTATATATTAATAGGTACTTTCTTAATGTACATTTCCATTTGGCATTTGACAGATCTTTCTCATTCATGTAATTTGAAGTCTCTGTGGCTTGCGATGAATTTGTTGGAGGGTAATATTCCAGAATCTATTATGTCTCTTACTTCCCTCACGGAGCTGTTATTAGGTGGTAACAACCTCACTGGATCACTGCCACAACAAGGTGTGGATTATATTTATTCGAAATCTATCACATGTTTTGTTCATGAGATTTTTAGTTTAAAATATATATGGCCAAGGCAGATAGGAATTGATAGAATAATAATAAAATCGAGCTATATATATTGACACAATAAGAAGTAATATAGGTTTCATATATTTGCATGCACAGGCTAATAATAAATAATAAGAGAACTAATAGAGGTTGGATCTAATGAAATAGGTTAGTCACTTTCAATGTGATGAATCAATGTTCGAATCTAAATTAGAAGAAGTGACTTATATTTAGTATTTGACATTGACTTGAACAAGATTGTTTCCATCAAGAGAACACTTATGTATTTTAGAAAAAAGAATATGACTTTTATCCTTCATTTTCTCTATGCATTATCTATATTTATTCATATATTTTTAATATTTAGTGTCCTACATTCAATTCAAATACATCCTATCATTTCACATTTTCAAAGCTGAATGTAATACTTACATAATTTAGCAAATAGATTTCTTTTTTTTTTAAAAAATATAGGCTAATCTCAAAAGTTGAGAAAGTATTAAGCTATGATAACTTCAAGTTTTATAATTCTTTTTATTTTATGATGGATAGATTAAATACGATTAATAAGGAAAAATGGAATGTTGCAGGAGGCTTGTGCAATATGAAGAATCTTCTATCATTGGATATATCCTATAATAAATTTGAGGGGCAACTTCCTGCATGCCTTGGTAATTTGACCTCTCTCCATTTATTCAGTCTTCACCAAAATGGCTTTGAAGGAATCTTTCCTTCCTCACTCTTTCATGCTTTGAGGTCCCTATCTGTAATTATGGTTTCTGATGATCATTTCAGTGGCTCATTCTCACTCTCTTTGCTTGCCAACCACTCCAATCTCAAAATCATTTTCATTACATGCTTTAACGCCAATCTCAAGCTTGAAACAGAGAATCCATCTTTTATCCCTTCCTTCCAGTTGAGGTTTTTTAGCATCTTCAACTGCACTACTCTGAATGAAACAAATAATAACAAAATGCCTACCTTTCTTCTTTATCAACATGACTTGCTATTTCTACGACTTTCCCACATGAACATTTCAGGAACCTTCCCATCATGGATTTTGACAAACAACACAAAATTACATGATTTCAATCTGACTCACAACTTGTTCACCGGTCCATTTGAACTCAATTCCACCTCAGAATTGCTTCAATTGGAACATTTTGATATTTCCTCTAACCCCATCCATGATGAAATCCCTTCTCATATTGGCTTCATTTTTCCCAACTTGATGTCTCTTGATATGTCTTCAAGTTCATTGCAAGG
>QFDD01002730.1:0-24473 GCA_006871305.1 Vachellia collinsii | reverse complement strand
CTTCCACTTCTCTCGAATTCCTTCATCTTTCAAACAATTGTTTAGACTCTTCAATCCTACCTTGGTTGTCTAACATTAGCAAGGTCTTGACATATCTTGATCTCTCCTGTAACAATTTGGTACATATTTTCCCCAATGCTCTACATATAAATTCCCTTCATTTTTTGGATCTTTCGTCAAATGCTTTGCAATTAATTAGTCCCAAAGGTTTTTCAAATATGAATTCTCTTGAATATTTAGATCTTCATGGTAATTCATTGCGACATATTCCTTGGGACGCCTTTACAAATACCACTTCTCTTGAACACATTTATCTTGAAGGCAATAAACTTGAGAATAGCATGCTCAAATCCTTCTCAAATTTGTGCCGATTGAAAACAGTATGTCTGTCCAACAACAATATGTCAAGACAATTAAGGGACTTGATAACTCAATTAAGGTGTGCACAAAATAGTATAGAGTACCTAGATTTAAGTGACAATCCTTTTAGCAATGGACCATTACCCGATCTTTCAAGATTTTCAAAACTGAAGGATTTAACGCTTCAGAACACTAGTCTTCATGGGTCACTTAATGAAACACATCTTTCTACCCTCACTAATTTAGAACTTTTAGAAGTGTCACAAAATATGATTTTTTTCAATGTCAGTTTGAATTGGGTGCCACCTTTTCAATTGGAAGTTTTTTCAGCAGCATTGTGCAATTTTGGTTCCCACTTTCCAAGGTGGTTAAAATATCAAACCAGGCTTCAGAAATTGGATATTTCTAATGCGTCAATTTCAGATTCGATTCCCCAATCGCTTTGGCTGATTTCTTTTAGTTTCTTGAATCTTTCCCATAACAGACTTTATGGAGAGTTGCCAAAATCATTCTTGGAAATTAAACATTATATTTGGCGTAGTTGGGATTTGAGTTTCAACAATTTTTCTGGTGCCTTGCCATATTTTCCACCATATGCATCAAGACTGCTTCTCTCGAATAATATATTTTCAGGAACCATATCTTCCATTTGTGCCACATGTAACATCCCAAAATTTTATTTATTTGATATAAACTGTAAATTATGTTTTGGGAAGCCAAATACAATATTTTGGATAAGTATGAATAAAGTTTTGGGACAAAGGTTATTTAAGGAATAATTTTATTTTTAAGGAATTTTGAGAAAAATAAGTACAGAGTCCAAAACTTTATTAGAAAAATTATTATACACATAGAGGGTCAAATTCAAGAAAGATACTTATTGAAGTATCTTATAGTATTTTGTGTTTATTGGAAAAGGAAAGGAAAATACAAAAGAAAAGGAAAGTAAAAAAAATATATATATATATTATATTATATTATATTATTATAATATAATATAATATAATAATATTATAATATTAAGGTGGTGGAGATTGTCCGGCGGAAAGAAGGAAAGAAGGATCACGGGTGGTATGAAAAAAATATATATATATATATTATATTATAATATAATATAATATAATATAATAATATTATAATATTATAGAAGAAGGAAAGAAGGATCAGGTGGTATGAAAAAAAAAATAATAATAATAAAAGAAAATATTATTATATTATATTATTATATTATATTATATAATAATATTTTATGAGAAGAAGAATGAAGGAAACGGAAGGGACGCATATGGCTATATATATACAAGTCATTCTCTCCTTCTCTGCAATTGCAGAATCGTGAAGGAGGAGAGAAGGAAGAGAGAAGGAAGAAAACTTCCTGATTCCAATATTTTGGGATAATTTAGGTAACTAAAATCCCTTCTTTTGAGCAAACTTCCTTCATAAAAGTTGTTCTATATATTTTTATCTTCCTAATGGTAGTAATTTTAGTATGATTAGAGGAAATTTTTAAGGTTAGTATTTTGAGAAGTTTTAAGTTTTGATAATATAAGACTACAGTAATGAAGAGGAATTTTAATAAATAATTTTAAACGGTTTGGAAGTTGGTAACTACAAATATTGGTTTATTCATGTGAGCTATATAGGTACATGCATATTAATTGAAAGAGACTTTAATTATTCATAAAGTTTAATAATAATCAAATCGAATTCAGCTTCTAAAAATGATTACGTTTATACAATTAATCACTACCATATATTACTTTCAAATTTATCCTGTTAAATAAACTCAAGATAATGGATCAAACTAAAAAGATAATATATTAAACCTTTTTTTGTTAATTAAGCTTTGGTCGAAGAAATGCAGTTTATTACATTCTAACACATGTAATGTATGATTGCCTCACTAGATTCTGAAAGCATATCTACCACTCTACTTGGCGGTGTGCAGAACGACGTCGTACGGTTGAAGGCAAAATTATTATATATAGCTCGAGATATATATATATATATATGTATATATATTCCTCAACCAATCAAACTCATACAATATACATTAAAAGAAAAGGGGGATTAAAGCCGCGTTTATGGGTCCATAAATAATGACAAAGAAATTAAGCATGATTTATATTCTTCTAGGGAGGAAGAAGAATAGGAGAAGAAATTTTCCAATCACATTGATTTAAAGCTTGTTTGGAATTAGCCTTTGAAAAGTGATTATATGCAATTAAAGGTAAGCATGTGAGAGAAGTTTTGTCTCGTCTTATATGAAAGTAATTCTGATGTAAATCCTTAACGTAAATAACTCCAATGAGTGTTGCTTACGTTGTTAGTAATTAATCTCACAAGTCAGTCTTCGTAGAGTGATTGACGTCGTACGGTTGACTAATTCTAAGCTATACATTAAAAAATTATTTCAAATAAACTTTCATTTCGGCAATTGATTCCTCATCGTGTGATTTCCTTTATCTTACTTGAATTTCGATGAGAATTATTTTGAAGGAAGAAAAAGTATGATTTTATAAAATATTAAATAACAGCCATATAATTAACATAGTATGTTTTTATAAAATAGTATGTTTATATAAAATATTAAATAACAGCCATGTGTAAGTTAATATAATTAACATAGTATGTTTTTTTCCCCTGAAAAACATTAATTCATCTTTCTTAATTCTCTACATACCTGATTTTTTGTTGAGAGGTCATCAATCTGTAATTTAAAAAAATGACAAAAATTAACAATAGGTTATACATTTAAGATGAAGATTAACTCATCAATTAGGTACTCCAATAAGGATTAGAGGATTACCCTTTTTCTAATTTTCAAGTGGAATTTATTCTCAAAGTTTAATAATGAAGTTGGTGTAATATTTTATTTTCAATGAAGTACATGCGTCTATTCATCTATTTAATATATCTTATAACTTGATCTCAAATACTGGGCAAACAAAAAAAACTTTATCTCAAATAAAATTTAAGCAATTTGAAGTATGAAAAAAGATTAGTTGCAGCAATTATTACAAGTATTAATAGCAATAATGTCACAGGTAATCGTACATATATTTGAAAGAAATAAAACTGATTAATATGTTGTAGTATTTTTATTGTATTATTAATTGCTTTAGATAAATAGGAAAGTTTTGGGAGAAACAACCATTGATGGCTTCTATTTATGACTCACCGACAGCAAACGAGCTTCGTATGCATATTCCTCAACCAGTCAGACTTATAAACGTATCTATAAAAAGATAATTTCACAAAAATATACTCTAAAATAAAAACATAAGGTAGCAATTATAGTAATGCCTGTTATTCTAATTCTAATTAAGCTTCAATGACTGTGCTGTTGACAATTTTTAAGTTAAAAAGTATTAAATTAAAACCTAACATTGATGTGATCTGATCTAGCTTTCAATATCTACAACAAATACTTTAAAATATACCGATATTATGTTAAATAATTAAATTTTATGCATGTTTTGTTGGCTTTGAATCATAGAGTCATAATTAAATTCATTCATTGCCATTTTTTATTAATGCAGATTGTGATTATAATATTACTAATATCGATAAAATTGATATTAATTTCAATAAAATTAAAAACTTACGTAATATTTTACTAGAACGAATTAAATTACACTCAAGCATACTTCCAAGTTCCAACCAATAACAGCGGCAGAAATTAAATTGTTTGCTCAGTCCCCTATTATTTTATTCAGAATCATCAGTATAAATAGTGTTTGAGGCAACAATCCTGTCCCTCTAGCTCTAATAAATATAGGTTAAATATATATAATATCTATATAGAGGATAAGATAATTATAAACTAGATAAAATACCTAATGGAAAAATAATATGATAAAATAAATGACTACATATTAAACCCCAGATATTAAAGAGAACCTTAAAGAGAAAAGTGATTGACCCCTCAAGCCCTATTTACTTTGAGTGCACTGGCAACTATTTCTGTAACGTTACAAGACAAAGAGACTTCTCTATATTCATAATCATAATATCTCTTCACAATTTAAGCGTAGATAGTTCACCTCAGCGTGTACCATTAAGATATAAAGATTTTTTTTACAAAAAAAAAATAAAATTTTGTCAAGTTGGCTCAAGTCAAGTTCTGTTCGAAATACATTTTCCAAGGAGTTATTAAAGCAAGACCCCATATTATTCAAGACATGCATGCATAGAACATAAAAAAGACGCTATGGTTTTAAAGCAGAAAATTCAAAAACTCTGAAGCGCAACCAATGACAAGAAAGGTTATGAAAATAAATTAGGTGCAAAATAGACACAGGTATTAGATATGAGTAGTTTCTGTTATCACCAGCTGTCACTTCTGTTATTACTAGCTGTGAAGTAGTTACAAAGTTGTTATAGTCAGTCAAGTTGTTATGCTTACGTATCATCTCGTGTCAGCTCAGTGTAATCATGACTTGTGCCTATATAAGGCCACGATCATCATATGAATAAAGACAACTCCATTATCTCTCATCTGAAACTCTGATATTAGCATGGTATCAGAGCCCACTGCCATTGGCAGTGCTCCGATACGTTAACGCAGAGCAATAACCAGCTTATGTACATTGCTAGCCACAACGATGACGACAAACAGCACCCATTCGTCCAGCACGACTCCATCGGACCCACCTTCAGCACCAAATGCCAACTTCACGAACAAGAAGATCTCTGTGAAACTCGACGAGTCAAACTACTTGATCTGGAAACAACAAGTTGCGTTCATGGTGAAGCAACATCGCCTCAAAGGATTCCTAGATGGAACAACTCAAGTTCCACCGCCGAAGGTCCGTAGCACTACTGGATCTGAAATTGACAATCCAGAATACGACACATATGAAGCTTTGGATTCTGCATTGGCCTCCTGGCTTCTCTCCTCTGTCAGTCCATCCATACTACCAGAGCTAGTTGGCCTTGAGACATCATCACAAATTTGGTCCAAGTTAAATCGCCTATATTCCAGCAAGTCAGCCTCCAAGATCCTCTACTACCAAAATCTTCTCACCAACCAGAAGAAAGGAGAGATGAAAATGCGAGACTACCTGGCCTCCATCAAAAACACGTGTGATCATCTTGCCATGCTGGGAGAACCAGTACCAGAGACATCTCAGATTTCACATGTCCTCAACGGCCTCACAGCGGAGTTTGAACCAATAATTGCTGTCATCAACGCCTCACCGACTCACTTCGACCTTGATACGGTTAATACAATGCTGATTGACTCTGAAGCTAGACAAAGGACCTTCATACAGAACACTGTCGCGCATGCCAATCATATATCGCATCTGCCTTGGGATTATACGGACCCTCAGGTTTTTCAGACTCAAAGCCATTATATCTCACGTGGCAATGGTGGCAAAGGACTGCCTCGAGCTCCAGCACCTTTCATGAACCGTGGACGCAGCAGAGGCCGAGGTTTTTCTGTGGTTCGTCCAACGTGCCAGATTTGCACCAGAACAGGACACACAGCTGATCGCTGCTACTATAGGTATGACTTCTCACAATCTGTTCCTTATGGCAACACACCTAGTGCTCACTATGCCAATTATGGGACTGACGCAACGTATCAATATTCCACGCCTCACTCTAATCATTATGAGACCCAACCACTGCCTCAAGTGTCAGAGCCAGTCACCAGTGATCATGCCGAACCCTCACAAGTCTCACAAAATATTCAAGGAACCACACAAATGACTTCTGCTCAAGCTTTTATCGCAACGCCTACTACTCTTGCAGATGATGCCTGGTATGCTGATTCTGGAGCCACTCAACATATATCAACCTCACCGGCTCAACTCCAACAACCTGTTGCAGATGGACAAGGTAAGGTCATGGTAGGAGATGGATCAGGTTTGAATATCACCCACATTGGTAATATACAACTAAAGGCACACGACTCACGGTTGCACAGGCTGCACATGAATCGAGTACTTTGTGTCCCTAGCATGCGTAAGAACTTACTATCAGTGGCCCAAATTGCACAAGAAAATGGAGTATCGATTGAATTTTTTCCTCATGCTTGTTTTGTCAAGGACTTGAGGACCAGGAGAATTCTCATGAATGGAATTGAAATCAATAGAATGTACAAAATGGCAGCTACTCCACTACTGAGGCGTCCAGGAGCTGCACAATGTCACCACGTTACTGCTGATAAGTCAGAAGCTCTCAAACTTTGGCATCAAAGACTTGGGCACACCTCCTATAAAAATGTCAAAACAGTGCTGCGTAGTAATGGCATTCCCTTTTCTGACTCATATGTACCTAGTCTTTGTTATGCATGTCAATTTGGGAAAGCTCATAAGCTCCCCTTTTCAGCTTCAAGAACTGTTTACAATAAACCATTGGAATTAATTACAATGGACATTTGGGGCCCTGCTCCCGTAGCATCTCATGGGTATTCCTATTACATTGCCTTTGTAGATGCCTTTAGTAGGTTCTCATGGTTTTACCCAATGCAAAAGAAATCAGAAGCACTACAAAAATTCAAAGAATTTAAACTGATGGTTGAAAACAGATTTAATACCAAGATTCAAATCATTCAGTCTGACAATGGAGGGGAATTCCTTTGTTTCAAACAATTTGTGACCTCCAGTGGCATTGAACACCGTTTCTTCTGCCCATACACATCAGAACAGAATGGCTTGGTGGAGAGAAGACACCGCTTGATTGTTGAAGGTGGCTTATCTCTCTTGGCACATGCGTCCTTACCACTGTTCTACTAGAGTGATGCTTTCAGTACTGCTGTATTCCTGCTCAATCGGGTCCCCTCTTCTGCCATCGGTGGAATCACTCCCTTTGAGAAGATCTATGGCACTAAACCAGACCACTCCATTCTGAGAGTTTTTGGCTGTGAGTGCTTTCCTCTCATTAGACCTTACAACAAGCACAAACTTGAGTATAGATCCAGCCGTTGCATTTTTTTGGGATATAGTTCTCATCACAAGGGCTATATTTGTCTAGACATTCTAACAGGAAAAACCATCATCTCAAGGCACGTCAGGTTCAATGAACATATATTTCCCAAAATCTCTCAAGTGAATGTGCGAAAAATTGCAGCAAATAAAGATACTGATGCAGATCACTCTTCCTTCATTAGACATAGCCAACACCAAAGACCACTACCTCAGCTCACAAACATACCTCTACCATCGCAACCACCCACTACACAACCCCCCTCACCCGTACATACGAGTCTCACGCCATTTGACACCTCACTCGCACCACAAGCCACATACAGCCCACCTACAAAACCTGCACTAGAAAACCCACCCTCACAACCCGAATCTTTTGCTTCAATTGATAATCTATCACCGCCCCCCCTTGCTTCCATACCCAATAACACCCATGCCATGATCACCAGAGGAAAAGCTGGTATTTTCAAACCAAAGGTTTTCATGGCCACTACAGATGATGCTATAGTTCCAGCTACCATTGATGATGCATTTGCCTACCCACATTGGAAACAAGCTGCAGAGGATGAATATGCAGCTCTATGTAAATTTGGTACATGGGATATTGTTCCCCTGCCACCAGGGAAGAGAACAATAGGCTGCAAATGGTTATTCAAAACTAAATTGAACGCTGATGGGTCTCCAGCGAAATACAAAGGCAGATTGGTTGCAAAAGGATATGTACAAGAAGCTGGGATAGACTACACTGACACATTTAGCCCAGTTGTCAAAGCCATCACAATGAGGGTAGTTCTCACAGTTGCAGTGACTAATGGCTGGAAACTACACCAAGTTGACTTCAACAATGCCTTTTTGAATGGGGATCTCCAAGAAGAGGTCTATATGGATCAACCTCCGGGCTTTATTAAGACATGTCCAGATGGAAGGAAACTAGTGTGCAAGTTGAACAAGGCCATTTATGGACTCAAACAAGCCCCCCAAGCCTGGTTTCAGAAGCTCACTGAAGCACTTGTTGCACTCGGATTCCAACCTTCAAAAGCAGACTCTTGCCTCTTCACTCATCGTGAAGGCATACACACCACCTATTTGCTAGCATATGTGGATGACCTCATGATCACTGGTGACTCTGAACAGTTGGTAAAAGAACTCATTCACAAAATGAGCACTATGTTCTCATTAAAAGACCTTGGTGAGCTCTCATTTTTCCTCGGAATCGAGTTCACACATACTGCCTCAGGCTTACTCTTAACCCAACGGAAGTACATCAATCAGTTACTAGACAAGATTGGTCTCTTCCTGTCTTCCTCCTACTCTACTCCAATGGGTACAAACATACACTTACAGACAGGTGACAGTAAAGCCTTCCCTGATCCATCAATGTATCGTAGTGTTCTTGGCACTCTACAATACATGTGTTACACAAGACCAGATATAGCCTTCACTGTCAACAAATTAAGTCAATGCATGCATGAACCGACTGTTAAGCAGTGGGATTGTGTCGACAGACTACTACGCTATCTCCGAGGAACAAGCACACATGGTCTACTCATCAAACCAGCCCTCCAGTTTCGGGTACAAGCCTTCGCAGATGCAGATTGGGGAGGTAGTAGATTTGACAGAAGGTCCACAAGTGGGTTCTGCACCTACCTTGGATCGAACCCCATCACCTGGACCTCAAGGAAGCAGCAAGTTGTGGCAAGATCAGCAACTGAAGCTGAATATAGAAGTGTTGCTGATGCAGTGGCGGATGTGATCTGGATCATGGGACTTCTAAAGGAGATGAACATTTCAATTATTGATACACCAACAATATGGTGTGACAACTCTGGGACAGTTGCGTTATCTGCAAATCCAGTACTTCATAACAAATCCAAGCACTTTGAGCTTGACTTGCATTTTATACGTGAGAAAGTCGCGGCAGGTTTAGTTCATGTTGGCTATGTTCCCTCATTCGATCAGGTGGCAGATATCTTCACGAAAACACAGTCCAGTGCATTATTTTACTATTGTCGGGAGAAACTCAACGTCCACTCGCTGGAAACAGCAAGAGCCCCGGATGACTTCGATAATGATGCTTAACCCATGTCTCTTTTTTTTTTCCTCAATGGGGGGAATATTAGATATGAGTAGTTTCTGTTATCACCAGCTGTCACTTCTGTTATTACTAGCTGTGAAGTAGTTACAAAGTTGTTATAGTCAGTCAAGTTGTTATGCTTACGTATCATCTCGTGTCAGCTCAGTGTAATCATGACTTGTGCCTATATAAGGCCACGATCATCATATGAATAAAGACAACTCCATTATCTCTCATCTGAAACTCTGATATTAGCAACAGGTGTCTCAACCACATAACAATTGGGAAGCAACTAGAGATCAAGAACATACAGCCTTTTCAATGCTTGGAAAGTGTAACGATAGTGTATGTGTATTTCCGGAGTTGTCATCTAATTCTCTATCTTCAAGAATTTGAAGAAGTTACAGTACCACTATGGAGAAGGGAGTTTCCTTGTTAGAAAAACGAAACCTGTAGACAGTAGAATTGAATGATACCTGAGAGAAGCCTACCATGCCTCACGAGGACACTCCCGGTCATGCCTAAGACCAACAGGCATGAACCTATTGCTACCACACTGCAACCAAATCTGAATTTGACCAATTTCCTGGTTAGAATAATAACAAACAGCAGAACGACATATTTCCTACAGGAAACGGATAGCCTATGAGATAAAGGCTGATCCAACCCTTGATATTGCCTTTGTTCGTGTAGATGAAGTTAGTTCGCTGAAGCTGTTTCAAGCCAACAATAATTTTCTACCATCAGTATCACACTTTTAACCAAAAAAAAAAATCCCCCACATATTTTAACCACAAATCATCAAGATGAAATTACCTATCATATGAACAGTATCGTGAACAGTACCTTGATCTAAACATCCACAAATCCAACAAAAAATTCGCATTAGTGCTCCATATAATATAAGAAAGCTTTAATATTGCTTATAGCTTGATTTAATCTATAAAAATCTTACTTTTTTTTAATCTCAAGTCAACCCTTGAAACTCAAAATGACAAAAAGGGAAGAATCTGAATGTAATATCCAGGTTTTCGATAACTGGATATAAAGCCTAAATGAGTAGCTAAAGATTAGTTAAAGGTTCAGAGGACGAAAGGAAAGGAAAGGAAGAGTAAAAATGCCATTCTGCCAAGCGTATAAAAGGTAATGGCAAAGTGGTCATTTTGAAAAGTAAGAAACCAAAATGTCATTTGGTGAATTTAAGGAGCCATGGTGATATTTGAAATAGGGACCCAAGTGAAATTTTGGAATTCAAGGGATCAAATCGCCATTTAAGGAATTCAAGGGCAATTTGGTAAATAAGTGCAAGTCCAAAGGTATTTTGGTCAAAGTTTGACCAAAATATTAGAAAAATTTTCAGGACACCATTGGATAGAGAAAAATTCACTGATCAGTAATTGAGACCTGGTTAGAGCTAAAATGACCAAATAACCTTCACGAGAATTTTAAAGGTCATTTAATTTTTGGCTGTTTAATAAATAATTACTAAAAAATAATTATTTAAAATACATAGAGGCCTCAGATATCTGATCTTAGATGAAGGAAAAATAGCTCAGAAATTCTACTATTTTATAAAATTGTTCTCAAGAGAAAGTCAGAATGTCACACCCTAAAATTTAGAGGTGACCGGCACGGATTATGAGAGGTCTCACACTCCGTAAGCCTTTAAAATTATCAACATATACTGTTTGTCAAAATTCAAAAGACATAAAACATATATACCTTCTTTTCTCAAGATTATGACATAAAAGTACACTCTACTTGATTTATCAACATATCAGGGCTTCTGTAGAAATTTCAGCAGAGTCTCCTCTATATAACAGACTTACCGAAAGTTCTACATTGGCCTGAAAACCCAAAACAGCAATTCGAAGCAATGCTCCACCACAGTGTGTACATGTTTTCCAAAATATAATACAAGGACACGGATACCGCCTATAGACTACGTGGAGCATCTACTCAAAAAGATACATAAACATATGCTCATATATACACACACACACACACACACCAAGCAGTAGCTACCAAAAAGAGATAGGCGACTTGAGTATCAACAACGACGAGGCTCTTCACTGCTCAACTAGGGGTTCAGGGTCAATTGAGCTATCTGAAGCCAAAATAAATTTTCCGGTGAATAACGTCCCATTTATAAAATCTAATGAAATTGCAGAAATCAATCAAAGGGATTTAACTTCGATAAATAATCTCAACTTCTGTAAGATATAATCAAAGCATATTTAAAATTTCATTAAAGATCATTCCTTGAATAATTTCAAATATATGGCAAAATAACATATTTTACAAAATCGATTTAAAAAGGGTCATTCTCACATCTCATCTTTTCATATGACTTCAACAGAACAGAATAACAAGCGTGGACACACAGTCCACGAGGGTAAATAACCAAGCGTAGCTCAAGGCCATGAAACAGGCGTGAACACACAGTTCACGAGGGTAAGTAACCAACAGGCGCGGCTCAAGGCCACGAAACAGGCGCAGGTATAACACCTACGAATAACAGGCGTGAGTTAACACCCACGAATATCAAGCGAGCTCAAGATTTACCATGGCGCGCCAATGACTAACAGTACTGCTGTTAGTAACCAGCGTTCTGTATTCAGTCCTTTCAAAAACATTCTCAAGCATGCGTGGGATCAATTTCCAAACCATCTCTATAACAAGGATCCCGGCATGAAAGTTTGCAAATAATATCTCAAAACCCATTTTCCAAGCATGCATAGAGTATATGGCATTTAAATATCATTTATTTTCATTATCTCCATGCATGAAATCACAATAAAAAAAACATCTTGAATAAATACTATAACACCTTAACTTTTGTAATAATCAATATCTCAAAGTTTTCCTTTCCAATTCATATATGAAATCCAATATAAACAGAAATTGGAAAAGAACAAATTACATTAAATAAAATCCATAAATCTTACTCTTTGCAATATCAATTAGAGAATTAAATAATTCCAATAAACTTTCACCACTGAAACCATGCTTAAAATGTAATAATTAAATTAAGAATACGAAATGTGATAAAACATACTTTATAAAATCATAATGGGACGCTATTCACTCACCTAATAAGCTTTCAATAAATTTCTCCTTTAGCCTTGAGCTTTCAATTTATCTCCGTCCTCTCCTAACAACGAGGTATAAGTATATTCAATTCACAATAATTATCCCCCTTTGTCACAACAATCTTCTAATATCAGTATTACACCTTAATCACAAAAATCCAAATATTTTAGGCATAAGCTGGAACAGGGGCGAACATACTGTTCACTGATCCAGTACCTTGAACAGTAACACGAAATACTGTTCATTTGTACAGCGTCACGAACAGTAACATGAAAGTACTGTTCAGTGAACAGTATCCAAGAATAGTGCAGATCATATTTTTTTTCCTCGGCGGAAGCAGAGGAACGCGATTACTATTCACGTACTATTCATATGAACAGTATGTGTGCTCCACCTCAAAATTTCGCCAGAAAACTCCCCTTCCAGTGCTCCATAACAATCAACAACCCTCTAATCTTGCTTATAACTCGATTTAATCAGTAAAAATCTTATTTTTTTCTTTACCTTGAATCAACCCTTATAACCCAAAATTACAACAATAGAGAAATCTGAAGGTAGAGGAGTGTTTAGGAGACTCACCTGAACCCGAATCCTGGCTTGCAACGGTGAAAAACACCTTCCTCCTAACCGAATCGACTCCTACGCAGCGCGCCCTCACGCCTCGCTCACGCTTTGGTTTGTTTTCGCAGAAGGGAAAGTGAAGAATGAATGGGACGGAGGTGTCGGGTAGGGGATTTAAGTGGGGAAGGGGTGAAATGACCCTTGTACCCTCCCACACTTGTTCACTTTGCAAAATGGTCCCTTATATCCTTTTTTTTCCAGAATATTACACAGAAGCAGATTTCCCGATCGGAAAGAAAAGGCCCGAAAAACCCCTGAAATTGGGTTTTCTTCGAAACTTAATTAAAGACAATTCTAGAAGCAAAATGAGGAAAGAAAAATCATGGAAGTATCATATTAATTTTTGGAATTTTTAGTGACCCTAAACTGGTCAAGTGATCAGGGGTTTGCCGAAAAGTATTTCCGATGTCGTAAAATAATCTTATGGAACTTAAAATTCTTGTAAAGAAAGTTGTGGGGCCATGAACTTGCCACTTGTAATAGCCATATTTCAAGGGGAAAAGAGAGACAAAATACCATAGACAAGTGGTAGAAGATATTAGTATAAAGTTACTTTATCAGCCCAAGTGGATCCTACACTAATTAACACATGTTATAACTTTAAAATTAAGTATTCCATGGCCTCCAAACAGTCCATTTTCGTGCAGAAAACAGCAAGAACAGAGAGACAGGTCGTGAGGTGAAGAAGAGGAAGGAAAGGAGAAATTTCAACCCCAAACTTCAAGGTAAGAGTGGATCCATGCATGAAATTCCTTATATTTCATGATTTCTACCACTCCTCTTCCATTTGTTTGGTTTTATTTGGTTGAATATGGAGTATTTGGCTGCTGCAAAGTTAGGTTTTAGAGAGAGAGAAATGAGAAGGAGAGAGATTTAGATGAAATAGTTGCTAGGAAATCAATCTATGCATGATTTGGAACCTATTGGTAGTTTGTTTGAGTTGATTTGATCTTGTATGGAATTTTTGGCATGAAGTCACTGTTCATGGCTGCTGGTTGTCAGTGTTCATGCAAGGGAAGGAATGATTTTGTGATGTTTAATGATGGGAAAATGATCAAGGAATGTGATTATGCATGTATGTGAAAGTAGAAGTTGAAAAATCACATTTTTCCTAATTTTTGGAAAAATTTCGTGCTGCAGGGGAAGTGATAGAAAAAGATTGATTTTGATGTTTTTGATGCTTCCAATGGATTTAGAAAGCAAAATTTTGTAGGGTATAAGTGAGGAAACAATTTTGGAAGCATTTGATTCAATTTTGGCAAAGTTAAGGGCTTTAGGACCCTTAAAGTTCAAGAGAGATCTTAGTGAGGTTTTGAATGTTCTAATGCATAGTTTATGGCTTATTATTAATGCCAATTGCATTATATATTATTTGTAGGAAGTAAAATTGCCAAGGAAAGATTGTGACAAGTAAGAAGGAAAAGTTAAAGAATAAAGGTAGCAAATTCTCTAACTTTTACATTTACATTGCCATTAATTGTTGATTGTGTAATTGCCATGTTAATGTTATTTAAGTGTTATATGAACATGCAAGTTTTTTCTTGATGCTTGATGATGATGATGATATGCCTTGGCAAAGTGTGAATGTATGACACTTAAGGTTAGTAATGCATGTTTAAATTCATGGCTTATATTGTTGCACAATAATAATTATGCATGTTGATGTGATAGTTAGAGTTATTTGCTATTGAGATTCCATGAATCTCATTCTCCCAAAAACAACCCCTTTTAGGTCAAGTCCAAGAAGTGCAAGTAAAGAGATTGAAGGCTAAGGTGGGTGGCTTTTACTTTTGAAAAGAAAGGGGTGCACATGTATGATAATTGAATTATGTGAAATTTTGGATAAATGTATGCTAAACCCCTACAATGATAAATATATGATATGTGCTGTGCAGACATATAAAGCATGCTAGCTCATTATACCATGATGATAAATGCATAGAGAGAAAATAAATAAGCATGATAAAGAAATGTCAAATGGGTCCAATACCCTTAATAATGACTTAAGTTGAGGTAGTGAGGAATCTGAGCAAATCAAGTCCAAATGACTTGAAATTTTCCAGTTAAATATTTCTCATGGCAAGCTTTAGAATGAGCCTAAGTTTGCTAAATTTTGAGTTGGCAAGCTTTAGAATGAGCCTAAGTTTGCTAAATTTTGAGTTTTGTACAAAAAGTTATGATGATCCAAACTTGGAGGAAAAATCTGAAAAAAGGAAAATGACCAGATGAACAGTATTTATTCACGTAATAAACTGTATTAATTGATCAAGAAATTGGACAAATGGATATTTTGTTTCCTATAGGGAATTCAACAATCTTCATTTAGGGACTTGAACCACTTAATTTCGAGTTTTCTAGAATTAGTTATGAATTTCCAAAGTTGGCCAAAAATATGAAATTTAGCAAGTGAACAGTAATTTTTACAAAGTTTTAAAATTTCACTTGGTTAGCTAATTCTAAGAATTGGAAGGCTTAAAGTGGTTCATAATTGGTCTCTAAAATAAAATAAAGTAAGTTAAGGAAGGTGTTACACTGAATGCAGAGGAATGCTTAGGAGACTCACTTAAACCTGAATCCTTGCTCGTATCAGCGAAAAACACTTTCAAGTGGTGAGAACCAACTCAATTTTACCCTCCGATACTTTTTCACTTTGCAATATGTCCCTTCTCTCTCTGTTTTTTTTTTTGGTTCCGGAATATTACAAAACATGTGTAAAATCCTTCAAGATACCGATCTAATCTCTTGTAGATGATTAGATATGAATTCACATTATCACTAAGGTGTAACAAACACACGTCTTTCTATAAGACATTTCATAGATTCATTCATAAATGAAATCCAGTCCCTAAAACCCAACATACATGCTGCAACCGTAAACAATGTACTTCCCAATTACAGAATTACCATGATAAACGAATTACGTTGTTTGGCATGTTGGTTAAAATTAGTTTAGGAAAAAACATAATCAATTTTGTTTTTAGAAAAAGAAGCTCCTTTAGGCTTTACAAGACAAAAATCAATCTATGAATTATCGAGATTGGATCTACATTGAAATTAGTTTAAGACAAGCCCAACAATAATAGGGTCATAAGTTCAACCCAAACAATTACAAATAAAGATGCAACTAAAAGTCATTTTTGTAAGCAAAACTTCTTGATATGTCACTATATATTTTCGTATCCGATACTAGGGTTAACAACTAATTACCGTTTCATTTGAAATGAATGTAAAAAAATTGACGTGATCAATACTTCTCTTGTCCTATTTATATGTATAAAAAGAAGAATTTATTTAGTTTTATTTATATATCATCTCATTAAACTTTTAATGTAAATGTACAGTTTTACCCTTCATTTCTTATGTGTTGTTTTGCTCTCATGTGTTATAGTAAATATGAATAAAATTAAAAGCTATTGAATTTTAAAAAACAGTTAATAGGGTTTGAGATTTTCTTTAGTCTATATGAAACATTCTCAAATAGGATGAGCAGAGTATTATTCAAATTCTAATGGGTCAAAGAAATTGAGCGTGATCCATATTCATCCAATGGAAGAAGATGAAAGGAAAGGAGATGAAACTTGTTGTAATAGATACGGCGTGAATCAAAATTTCCAACCACATTAATATAAATTAAGAAATTATTTAATATAAACTTTAATCTCGTCAGTTTATTCTTCAATGTGGGACTTGAACATCTAACTTGCATGAATTTCGATGAGAATTATTTGGAAGGAATCAAAATTATAATTTTATAAAATTTAAATATGAACCATACATTTTTTTTTCCTTTTTAATTCAAGGGGTGGATGTGAGATAGCAAAAAGAGAAGAAAATATTGTTTAAGATCCGACTTGGATATGTTATAATGAAGTAGTTATAAACTGACTGTAACAATTTTTTTATATTTTTCAAGATATAAAAAGGGATGTTCCTAAGCTAATACGGCATGGATAACAAATTAAAACCACACACATAATTTTCAGAAGGAACCAAGAGAGAAAGAAGAAAAACTGTTCAGAGTTATTTCCATTATTGTTAGAAATCTCCAAAGTCATGCAAAGACTTTCCCACTGCCTTTTATTCAAAGCTGTGTTCAGGAATTTTGAAGCTCTGCAAAATTATTGGAGGGACCTAAACGAATGATCTGTTGTTTAATTTGATTAGATTAAATATGTAAATTAAGTTGGTTAATATATAACATTTTTTTAAAAATATCCTAATCATATTTCTTAATTCCCTCCTTCTCTCATACTTGATTATTATTTAGGAGCCTCAATAAGGATAATTTAAAAAATTGACAAATATTGAAAATAAGTCATATTTTAAAACCAAAATCAACTCTTCAAGTATGATCTACATTAAGAATAAGGGGAGTATTATTTTTGTAACTTTCAAGTGTTTTTTTTAATTTAATGATTAAGTTGTTGAAATATTTTATTTTTATAAAGTATATGCTTTGTGTGTATCTATTTAATATATCTTATAAGTTGATCTCAAATAAAATTTAAGCAATTTGAATTATCGAAAAAGATTAGTTGCAGCATTTATCACAAGTATTATTAGTAATATTTTTACTATTAATACAGATATTTGATAGAAATAAAACTTATTAATATGGAGCAGTATTTTTATTGTATTATTAATTGCTTTAAATAAATACGAAAGTTCTGGGAGACAAAAATATTGATGTTGCTTGGGTCCCCTACTCTTATTCTGAAGCTTATCATCAATGTCTTCATGCATAGAAGAGTCATTGTTTGGTCGCTTCTATGACCCACTGGGATGTACATTCCTCAACCAATCAGACTTAATCTTTAATTTTATAAAAAGATGATTTCCCCAAAAAAGAAAAAAATACTCTAAAATAAAACCATAAGGTGACGAGGGCGATCTAATTTGAATGTTCACATGTTAATCTTCAATTCTAAATTTGTAAGTTAAAAAAGTATTTAAATTAAAACCTAGCATAGATGTGGTCAGATCTAAACTTTCAAATTCTAAGATCGATAATGCTAAAAAAAAATTACTAAGATCGATAAATTAATATTAATTTCAATAAAATTAAAAGAAATTCAGCGTTATTTGTATTATATAAATATATATATATATATATATATCTCGATCTAGGTTCACGCTAAGAATAAATTGAAATAAATTACACAAGTCAAGTCAATGTATACCACGACAGCCTTCTATTTCTATTTTTAATTCTGGCCTCACCCTTCTATTATATATTAGTCTTGTAGTATCTATGTATGTCTCTATATGTAAAGAATAATATGTCCAAGAGCATAAACCCCAAACCAAGTGTTTTTTTTTCTTGGGTAGCCAACGACCATAAACCAAGTTATATTCCCCAAACCAAGTCAGTCTTCGTAGAGTGATTGACGTCGTACTGTTGACTAATTTTAAGCTACAAATTAAAAAAATATTTCACATAAACTTTAATTTCATCAATTGATTCCTCATCGTACAATTTGCACCATCTTACTTGAATTTCAATGAGAATTATTTTGAAGGAAGGTAAAGATATGATTTTATAAAATATCAAATATCAATCATCTATTTCTTAATTCAAGAGTAGAGATGAGATGCTGAGAAAAAAAAAAAAGGAGAGGATCTCCTTCCATAAAACAGGGTCTAATAGGAAGAAAAGCCTTATCATGTCCTCCTCTAAAAATAAAATGAACTTTTATACTTTCTTAAGTCAATATATGATCTATTTACTTAATTAGATAAATAATGTAAATTAAGTTAATAAAAATAGTATTTTTTTTCCTGAAACGTATTAATTGATCTTCATTAATTTTCTGCCTCCCTCTCAGACCTGATTATTGTTGAGGGGTTATCAATATGGATAATTTAAAAAATGACAAAAATTAACAATAGTTTATATATTTAGGACCAATATCAGCTCATCAGTTATGTACTACAATAAGGATCGAAGGATTACATTTTTTTCAAACTTTCAAATGGATTTTTTTCAAAGTTTAATAATAAAGTAGTTGTAATATTTTATTTTCAATAAAGTATATGCGTGTATTTATCTATTTGATATATCTTATAACTTGATCTCAAATCAAATTTAAGCAATTTGAATTGTGAAAAAAGACTAGTTGCAGCAACTATTACAAGTATTAATAGCAGTACTGTCACAGGTAATCGTACATATATTTGAGAGAAATAAAACTTATTAGTATGGTGTAGAATTTTTATTGTATTATTAATTGCTTTAGATAAATAGGAAAGTAAACAACCATTGATAGCTTTTATTTATGACTCACTGACAGCAAACGATCTTCGTTTGCATACTTATCAACCAGTAAGACTTATAAAAGTATCTATAAAAAGATAATTTCACAAAAATATACTCTAAAATAAAAAAATAAGGTAGCAATTATAGTAATGCCTGTTATTCTAATTCTAATTAAGCTTTAATGACTGTGCTGTTGACAACTTTATTTTAAGTTTTTAGGTTAAAAAGTATTTAAATTAAAAACTCACATAGATGTGATGTAATCTAAATTTTCAATATCAACAACAAATCTTTTAACATATACCGATATTATATTAAAGAATTAAATTTTATGCATGCTTTGTTGGCATTGAATCATGGAGTCACCGTTAATTTCATTTATTGCCATTTTTTATTAATGCAGATTGAGATTACAATATTACTAAAAACGTAAAATTAATATTAATTTCAATAAAATTAATATAAAAATCCAAAAAAATAAAACTAAAAGAAATCAAGTGTGATTTATATTTTATACGTGGATCTTGGTTCACAGTCAATGTCTTCATGAATAGAGTCGTTGTTTGGACCCCTCTATGACTCACTGGGATGTATATTCCTCAACCAATCAGACTTAATCTTTAATTTTATGACAAGATAATTTCCCTAGAAAAAAAATACTCAAATAAAACGATAAGGGAACAAGGGCGATCTAATTTTAATGTTCGCATGTTAATCTTCAATTTTTTTTATTCAAAAAAATTTCAAGAATATACATTTTGTCCAGTTCAAGAATATGTGTGGACTTCGCTGGATCATGCTGAAATTCTCATCTTGTTTTGTTTAGATTTCTCTCTCTTTATGTTTTGTTTTGTTGAGAGTGTTATGCAAATAAAGCGAGTATTTCAAATATTCAATAACACTGGGCCAAAGGTCTTTTCCCCTATTTGCCCTATTCTCATTGGTCTGGCCAGCAGATAGGCTTACCTCGTTAGCGCCACATATTATATCCACAGCCAATCAAACCCATACACGTTATTCGCATCATAAGAAGATAAGGTAGGAATTACATTAACTCGTACTACTATTTCCACTTAACTAATGTGGATGATCAATTCAAGTCCTATTGAAGGCATGAGATCCATACATATCGCTGAAGTTAATATTAATTTCAATAAACTTAAAAGAAATTCAGTGTGATTTATGTTTGACTGTATCAAGCTTGGGATAGGAAAATACTTAAGTCAAGTTTATTATATTTATTATGTCAATTTTCCAATCATATGTAGTCATCTATTCTATTTTTGAAATATATTCATTTAATTATAAATCAACATAAAAAAATAGGTTACATTACTATTTTTTAATCTAAAGTGGTAGACATGAGGTACCGAAGAGAAAAGGAAAAACAGAGGAAGCTTCTTTCACCAGACGGAGAGTTTGACGTTAAATATGGTTATAATGTAACTGACGATCGAAAAAAAGAATGAAATAGAAGAAGACTTGAACAGGTCATCCACAAATTTAATGCACATGGCACATAAAATATTGTTCATGATCCGAATTGCACAATTTATATTGAATTTGTTCTAATATTTTATTTTCAATAAAGTATATATCTATTTAATATATATGATAACTTGATCTCAAATAAAATTTAATCAATTTGAATTAATTATGAAAAAAAGATTAGTTGACAGGTATTGATAACAGTACTTTTTTTTTGCCTCGGTATTGATAACAGTACTTCACAAGCAGTATTCTTATTGGTCCCCTCACTAGTTAGCACCACATATATTGGAGCCACCGTTATGACTCACTGGCAGAAAATGAGCTTGGTACACATATCTATAAAAAGATAATTTCAACAAAAGATAAATCACAAAATTCAAGTCAAAGCATGTCACGATATACTCCTATTTCTGGTTTCATTTCTGGCCTCACCCCTCTTAATTAGATATATGCCTTTAATGAGAATGACTGAAGTTTTTAATTTTGAGAAATTAATGACAAAATTTAAAATAAACTTTCATCAATTGGTGCGAACAATTTAATTTTCCTTTTTAATACATAATTTAGTCAAATTAATTAAATGATAAGAACGTATTTAACATCAATTTCTTTTATTTTGAATAAAAAAAATTATACTCCTTTTTTTATCAATAAAAAAATCTTCATCTACTGAATTATTGATATTTATCGCATTGATCTCACCAGTAATTTTACGGCCAAAAATAAAAGTATCTGAAAAGCTTGGTGGATTTCATGCCTATAAATGAGCCCAAGGACCGTCCCTTTTCTCACCACATTCCAATAAAAAGAATCCCAATTAAGCTTTTTCATCGCCATCATGTTGAGCCCAAAGTTGAGTTTGTTTTGGCTTGTTTGGGTTTTATGTTTCTTTTGGTGTGCAGGACATTCCAACATGAAGAAGAGTTGCGTAGACACTGATAATCAATCTCTTCTTAAGTTGAAAGATGGTTTCATTGATGAGTTCGGCTTTTTCTCTTCCTGGAAAACTAAGGTTGATTGCTGTCAGTGGAGGGGAGTTTCATGCAGTAATTTGACCGGTCATGTTATCGAGCTCAATCTTTATGGATTGGAAGGTAATATAGATTCTTCATTATGTGATTTACAGCATCTAGCCTACATGTATCTTGATATGTATAATTTCAAAGGGAGCAAAATTCCAGAATGCATTGGTTCACTTGGTCAGCTAAGAGAGTTAATAGTGCATGGGGCTTCAATTGTTGGCACTGTTCCTCGTGGACTGCAAAATCTATCCAATTTGCAAATTCTCGACCTTGGAGATAATGATGGTTTGATTGGGAATGATCTTGAGTGGATTTCTAACCTCTCTTCTTTGAGATGTCTTGATCTATCAAGCGTTAATCTAAGTCAAGTTGTTGATTGGCAAGCATCATTATCCAAAGCTCACCATCTGTCTGAGATTTACTTGAATCATTGTGCTCTTCCGTCTCATAATGTCAATCTTGCATCTTTTGTCCACACTAACTCGTCCACTTCCCTCAAAGTCCTTTTACTTTCAAACAATTATTTAGACTCTTCAATCCTACCCTGGTTGTCTAACATTAGCAAGGTCTTAACAGATCTTGATATCTCCGGTAACAATTTGGTACATATTTTCCCCAATGCTCTACATATAAATTCCCTTCAATTTTTGGATCTTTCGTTCAATGCTTTGCAATTAATTAGTCCCAAAGCTTTTTCAAATATGAATTCTCTTGAATCTATATGTCTTTATGGTAATTCTTTGCAACATATTCCTTCGGATGCCTTCACAAATACCACTTCTCTTAAACTTATTGATCTTGCATTTAATAAACTTGAGAATCGTGTGCTCAAATCCTTCTCAGATTTGTGCCGATTGGAAACGTTATGGCTGTCCAACAACAATTTATCAGGACAATTAAGGAACTTGATACCTCAGTTAAGGTGTGCTCAAAATAGTATACAAGACCTAGATTTAAGTGACAATCCTTTTAACAATGGACCATTTCCCGATTTTTCAAGATTTTCAAAACTGACGAGTTTAGATCTTGGGAACACTAGCCTTCATGGGCCACTTAATGAAACACATCTTTCTACCCTCACTAATTTAAGAGTTTTAGAAGTGTCACCAAATCTGATTTTTTTCAATGTCAGTTTGAATTGGGTGCCACCTTTTCAATTGGAAGAATTTTCAGCAGCATCTTGCGATTTTGGTCCCCATTTTCCAAGGTGGTTAAAATATCAAACAGAGCTTAGGAGATTGGATATTTCTAATGCATCAATTTCAGATTCGTTTCCCAAATCGCTTTGGCTGAATTCTTTCAGTTACTTGAATCTTTCCCATAACAAACTTTATGGAGAGTTGCCAAAATCATTCTTGGAATTTGATGATTATAATTGGGATTTGAGTTTCAACAATTTTTCTGGTCCCCTGCCATATTTTCCACCACATACATCAGTGCTGCTTCTCTCGAATAATATGTTTTCAGGAACCATATCTTCCATTTGTGCAACATTTCAACCAATGTTATATTATGTTGACATCTCAAGCAATTTTTTGTCCGGAAGGCTTCCTGATTGTTGGGGGAAACTTCCAAACTTGGGGGTTCTGAGATTGGAAAACAATCATTTCTATGGGGCAATACCGAAGTCACTTGGCACTTTGAACTATCTTGAAAGCATCCATCTGAATAACAATAACATCTCTGGAAATTTGCCATCCATGATGAATTCCTCACACTTGTTGTTCCTTGATTTTGGAAAGAATAATTTGAATGGAAAATTGCCATCATGGATTGGGCAATACTCACACAATTTGATTGGTTTACGTTTGAGAGCAAATAAACTTCAAGGAAGCATTCCTACAAATTTATGTAATCTGCAACATCTTCAAATCTTAGATCTCTCAAAAAATAATATGACAGGAAATATACCTCATTGCTTTTTTAATTTGAGTGCCATGTCAAATATGACTTCTACAAGCCTAGCAATTTCTTATTTTGATGATCTTGGAAATGGTGGGGAATTCTTGGACAGAGCAACGTTGTCATGGAAAGGACAAGATGCTGAGTACAGTAATATTCTTGGACTCATGAAAACCATTGATCTCTCTTGTAATCACTTAACAGGAGAGATCCCAAGTGGCATAACAAAACTTGCAGCATTAACTTCCCTAAACCTGTCCTCCAACAACTTGAAAGGGTCCATTCCTTTTAACATGCGTCGAATGGAAAGGTTGGAATCACTTGATTTGTCCAACAACTTTCTTTCTGGTGAAATCCCAATCAGCTTCTCAAGTTTGAGTTTTCTCAGTGTCTTGAACTTGTCCTTCAACAATTTATCAGGCAAAATACCAACTGCCACCCAACTTCAAACCTTCAGTGCTTCTAGTTATATGGGAAACCAGGGGCTTTGTGGCCCACCACTTACAGAGAGATGTCTAGAAGATGGAAGTTCATATCTGAATCACGGTCCAAGTTATAATATGAATGAAGATGGAGATGATAATATCATGAGATTTGGGTTTTATGTGAGCTTTGCTCTTGGCTTCATCATTGGATTTTGGGGAGTTTGTGGGACCTTAATTCTCAAACATTCATGGAGGCATTCATTCTTTCACTTCTTTGAAAATATGAACGACTGG
>QFDD01002729.1:0-19958 GCA_006871305.1 Vachellia collinsii | reverse complement strand
TTCCAGTTCCAGTTCCAGTTCCAATTCCAATTCCACTTCCATCAAAATCAGCTCTATGTACCAAACGGGGCATTAGAGAATCTAGATTTTCCATTGATCAGACGTGTTTGTTTCACCATTTTCCTCAAAAAATGATTTCTGGTGGCGGTATATTTTTCCATTGTCCGTGGGAAGCCCTCTTTCCACAAAAAATGGTGGGAAACCAATTTTCAGCATCCATAGGAAAATACAAAAGATACATTTACCTCTGAAATGCAAATAAAAACTCGTTCAAAGTCAAATATATAAAATTATACAGGATAATATGGTCATTTAACATAATTTTCCTGCCTATTTTCTTACCATTTTAACCCAACCAAACCAAAATTTTGCTATCAAATCATTTTCCATTCCAGTGCATACCAAACATACCATATCAAAAAATTGTCCTTTCTCTTCCTTTCCATTCTCTTCCATTCCTTGATCCAAATGGGTTCTGATGACAGATATGAAAAACTGTATGTAGAGGAAGTCGAGCGGAATAAATACCCATGTCGAAACAAGAAGTCAATGACTACAAGAGAGCAATTTGGCTTGAAGAACTGGGTCTTGCGTATGACTTCTGCAGCTTGTGTAATAGGAATCAACTTAAAGCTCTCAACTTCTCCATCTAATGTGACATCAAGTCAATTATAACATCTATTAACTACAGGAGCTGGTCAACAAAACGTTGTTGAAACACAACTATTTAAATTAAATACCTTCATTTTTCGGTTCAAAACTTTCAGAAAGTTTCAAATCGTAACAGAACAGAACATCTCTCATATATCTATATCCATCTATGTCCATATGGGAAACAGCTCCAACTGGTATGGCTCTGTGAGAAAAGGAATCTATAGCATTGGACATAAGAACGCTTTTTTTCTTTTGTTCTTGGTATCATGGCCACTATGACTTTCAAAATGTAAAGAAAACTCACTGCTCAAAAGAAAATCAGGCCAGAGGGAGGGTAAAGTGGCTGTTATAAACTTACCCATTAGAGATGGACCTGGGTATTCCTGCCTCCTCTACACATTCCTTTGCAACATTCTCTTGAAAATCAACCCCATGAGGCTGTGATTCCATATTAATAGTGGATCGGAATCCTAAAGGTTTATAAAAATGCTACCGGTCATATATTTTAGACCTTATCTTTTAGTTGCGGTCTAAAAGATGCGGTTCAAAAAAGTATTTTTGTACTAATATATGAAGTAAAGGAAACTTCAGGAAAATGAGCTGACATTTTGTTTTTTAGTTTTTAGTCATTTTGATGTTGTAATTGATAAACTCTTTCCATTTCCATCCATTGTAAAGACAAACGGACTATCGTAAATAGCACCAATACCCTTGAATATAAACAGATATTTGCTAATCTCAGGTTTTTTTTTGGTAACTTTTGATTAACCTACTTAGTAAGCAATACACACCAGTCCTCCAGCGACTAGATGATCTAGCCTCGCAGGATATGTGGGCTTTACTTGACTTCTCTTGCCTATCCACATGTTTCTGCCCATTCTTCTCAACATAGCCACTCATATGGACTGCATAAGCCTAACCTTTGAAAAGAAAAGGAAAATATTAAAGTGGAGGAAAATTAATAATCAGATACAGATTTGACCTCAAATGAGTGTATCAAATAGAACGCCAATTTTTAAACAAGTTATGCAATTATACCACATCTGTTCGAAGATGGATCATCATTCAATCTTCAAAATTAAAGCACTAAGGATGAAAAATTGGTTTAATTCCTAAACGAAAACGAAAATTCAAGATTTTTAATTAAAATTGACAGTGACTTTCCTGGCATGATTCGATTGAATCCACTAATAAAGAAATTAATTAGCATAAATAAATAGAACTTTCAATTTTTTGTTAAGCAAAATCACATGGTTTAAATACACGAAAAGGCCTCAGGGTAAATCTTTACTTCGTTATGAAAACCTGGGTGATTTTTTTCATTTTATTTCTTTTTTGGGTGAAAACACAAGTATTTGTTTGCTTGCTCTAGAAACCACACCAATGACTTGAGCAGGTAATTTTAAGGTATCCTAAGGTAACTCATGGGCTATTAACTGGAGCATGAATGATGATGATGGGGTGCAGCGGTCTTTAGTAAATAGAAGAACTGAGCGCCAGGCACGTTTATTGTCAGTAGTAGAACAAAACAATCTAAAACGACTAGCCTCTAGATACATATCAAAGCATAAAATATGACCAAATATGGCAATGAAAATTGGCAATAATACTAATTAAAGAGAATCTAATTCAGGATGCAAATAAGTTAATCCTGTACCAGGGCATTTTGCACGAACCTTTATTGCAAAATACGGAGCTGCAGCACGTTCTAAAGAAAAGAAAGTGAACGCACCAAATGATGAAATTACAGTTCTAAGTATGACTGACAAAAGAAGGACAAGAAGCACAGGTATGGTTAATAGACCATCGTATAAAATAAGAAACACAAAACATGGACAACTTTACATATCATAAACAGTACCTCATTCCGTATACCTCTACAAGTGCGACTGGCAGGGACATTGAACAATGATGCCATTCCCATCAGCTTGTGGCCTTCCTTCAGCAACTGATCGACCAACATGAGCAGCGTCCAAGCTTTCAATTTAAATTTTCTTATCCTCCTGTTTTTCGTAGGCATTGTTTAGCTGGGGATTTTTGGAGGGAGGGGAGAATTTAGGGTGTGACAGGGTAAATGTGTATGGTTGAGAAAAATTAAGGGAAGGGGCGAAATGCTAATTTTTGTCTCTTTTCTTTTTCACGCCTCTCTTCTCTCTCTAACCTTCAAAAATTGAGGGTTTTTTTTTTGGGAAAAAAGAGAAAATTGTTGTTTAAATTTGACTAAATTATCCATGTTAATTTTACAATACTCCTTCGCTACCCCTCTTGATTAAAAACCCTTTCTCCCTTTCCTTTTGCAGTCTTGCACAACCACGTTCTTTGCTTCTGTTTCCTCTTCTTTGGTCACTGATGCATCGTCATTCCAGCTTTGTCATGTAAGTTCACCATTTTTTTTGGATTTTTCAGTAATGTGTGCTTTATTTTGCTAGGTTCTCCTTAGAATTATTTTGCTGTGTTTGAATACGCAATAAGCAACCTTTGAATTGGATAAGACTTATGGATGACTACCTAGTAGATGCTTTCATGGAACAATATAAATGAGGAAACAAGGTCAATGGAACCTTCACATCCACTGCTTATGACAATATTATGAAGGAAATGACTACTTTATTTGCTATTAATATCGACAAAGAGAGGATTAAAAATAGAAGGAAAACATTGGAGAGAAATTTTTTTGAAATATATGATATTTTTAAAAATGGTGTGAGTGGATTTGTTTGGAACCCGTCAACCCTACTATGGGAGGCAAAAGACCAAGTTTGGAATCGACTTATTGAGGTTAGTTCATCTTAAGATTTCATGTGCATAGTTATTTAAACAAATTTATATGCAGACATTTATTCATTAATAGTGTGTATTATTTGAAATTTATCTTGCGTAGTCCAAGCCTAAAGGTACAATTTGGAGAAATGCTCCTTTCCCCAACTATGATAAGATGCTTATCTTATATGGAGTGTCCGAGCATCCAAAGAGACTTCTCGTACTATTGGTGAGATGAAGAAGAGAAGTCATACAATGAATGAAGATGACTGCCCTGCCATGGATAATGAAACCACCCAACAAGATGTACTTATGGATCATTTTGAAGCTCTGGATACATGTTAATCAAGAAAACTCACCTGGTGCTACAAGTGATAACTTTAGAAAGAAGCAAAAAATGACTTCTAACAAAGGAAAAGACTTTGAAATCGTGGAAATTAAGTCAGCTATGAAAGCACTTGCAGCATCAATTAGAGATGGAAATGATGCTATTAGAGAAAGCATTATAAAGTTACCATAAATGTCAAGGGAAGAAGAATATGATTAAAGAGTGTGGCTTCTCTCTAACGAAGGTAATTGAGATGTATAAAATTTTTATGCGTGATGTTGATTAACTTAAGACATTTGTTGAATGTCCCATGGAGGCGTGTCAAGACTTGCTAAATGAAATTATGAAAGACTCTGAGTCTATTTAGTTGTCAAATTGTGTGGTAGATATGGTTGATTTTTGATCGATATGGTTGACTTTTTGATGAATATCATTTTGAAAACTATTATAGCTTTTGTGATCATGTTATTATGTAATGTATATTATTTTGGATATATTTGGTTGTGGATGGTTTATGATGAATCCTATTATGGAATAGTTTATATCTTATCATGTGTGAAATTTTGTTGCCATCTTTGTAAAATGTTTTATATCTTGGAATGGAATGGTTTATACCTCGAATACTATTATGGAATAGTTTACATCTTGGAATGATTTATAAAATGCTTTTGATATAATAACATCATTAAAGATGAAATATCATGTTAAAATTAATATTATTATCTTTTAAAGATTATATAAAATTATTTTATCATATATAAGTGAAGTAATGCGTTTTTGTAACTCAAACATTTTAGAAAATGGTTATTTTACTATAAATATTATGAACAAAAGAAAAAAAAGTATAAATAAAATGATAAGGGTATAAATGTCAATTTAGAATTTGTTCCCATCATCTCTCGTTCTGAACTAAACAACAATTATTAAAATATCTCCCCTACCCTCACCTCCCTTTGAACCAAACAAAGTTATAATCTCTCATCTCCTAACCTCATTTACCTTCAATTAACCACACCACTCCTCCTCTACTTTGAACTAAACAGGGCCTTAATGAAAATTATTCAAGTTTTCTATTGACTAGCAAAATCATGTCTTCCATATTTCCACTCCACCTCATTTATAGTTATATAATTTTTTGTGAGTTAAACCTATTTTTGGTCCTTATAGTTTATCCTGATTTAGATTTTGATCCATAAAGTTTAAAAGTGGTGGTTTTGGTCTCTTAAGTTCACTTTTTCTAAAACTGTTACTCCTTATGTTTTAAAAGGTCCATATACTTTTGATTAATTTTGGTTTTGGTTCTTATACTTTAAACATTTTTTAGTTTTGGCCCCCAAATTTAACAATGTTAATTAACGCTGTTAAACATCCAAATACTTAAAACTACATGGACATGTCATACAAGAATTGTTACCATACTATCTTGTCTAGTTATTAAGCCATTTTACTATGATTAATAGAGGCAGTGACACATAAGCAAAATTAAGGGTATTAACATCGGTTTATGTCCTTTTAAAACCACAGTGACTAACAGTTTTAAAGAAAGTGAACTTAATGGACCAAAATCACTATTTTTAAATTTGAGGGACCAAAACTTGAATCAAGGTAAATTATAGGGACCAAAACTAAAAATGAAATAAAGAGAGCCATAGAGAAGCTCTCACAAAGGTATTTTTTACATTTGCACAAATTCAAACTCAAGTGAAGGCCTGGTTCTTAAATAACTAAAACCACTTTCAATAGAATGAACTTTCTTTATGTTATTTATGTATTTATGTTTGTTTTGATATATCTAATACTTAAATTTTCAAATTTTTTGGTGAAAAAATCTTGTTAGGATGTTGTAGGAATATGATCAAGTTTAACATTCATGTAAAAAAAAGAAGCAACTGGCATATAATAGTAAAAGCTAGGTTAAGAAGGAAATAAGCTCAAAATTAATATGGATTGTGCTTATGCTGAGAAAGAGGTGAAAGCATCCATAACTTTTGTAATTAGAGATGAGAACGGCTGGCTGCTTGAACCAATCAAAGTTGGTTTAGGTGAGATATGCTTTTGAAGGAGAATGTGAAGACATGTATCAAGTTGTCATTTATACAGTTGAGAACCAGCTAGAGGATACCACTTTTGAGTCAGATAACCAGAACTTTATTGAATACATTAGTGACGGTTTCCAGCCACCTAATTGGATATGTGAAGTAGTCCTTAAGAATATACTTGCTTCAAGGAACCTTAGTTGGAATCATTCTTTTAGATGGATTTCTAGAGAAGTAAATTTGGTTTCTGCCTAGGTAGTCAAAGCTTCATTACAAGGGGTGTATCCAACAAATTAGATCTACAATTCCCCTTTGCCAGCACAGAGGGCACTTTTGAAGGATTTGGATGGAGATTTGATGGACACTGGATGAAGTCTTAACCTTTGCAATTTATCTTTCTTTGTACTTTGTATGAACATCTGTTATTTAATGAATTCCTAGTTGGCAAAAGTGGAAAAAAGAAGTAAAAGCTAGGTTAAAATCTCGGCAGGTATCTTTTTTATTTTTGTGGATGGTATTTATTATTATTTTTTCCTTTTGGTTTGAAACCTACCAATATAATGATAATTAAGATCCATAATCAACTGGCATCTAATACTAAATACCAAGTTGAAATTATTGATTAATAAAAGGCTCAAACCACCCACGTAAAAAAGAGCATCATTGCCTTGGCACGAGAGTTAAGGGAACTAACAAGCAAATACAACTACAAATCTAGTTTCTCGAGCATTTTTACCCTCAAATGAAACTGCACAGATTTTGAATATTTACATGGTAAAATTGAGTCATATTTTTTCTAAGGTCTACTTTCCCTTCAAAGGGATAAGTGAAAAAATATTTAAGGAAAAGATAAACACAAGTGCACAAGGAAGTCTTGGTTAGCAGGCCTATAGCTCCAAGTAATTTTGCAAGACGACGATTTCCAGATGCTTCAGACAGAATGGAAATGTACAGGTTTTTTTGGGATATTCCACTGAGTAACTGCTACTCTGTCTTTTTCTCTTTCTTTGGATTGAACTTCACTTGCAGCAAGCGTGACATAACATATGACAAGAGTTCTTCATGGTGGGAGAAGGTAAAGTCTAAATGAGCATATTCAAACTCGTTATATGAAACATCCACACCAGCTTCATTCATGGATAGATAGTGCCTTTTAACCATTGAAGGTCTTATCACTCTATCTTTCTGTCCAGCAACCAGATCAATAGGAGTATCAATAAGCTTATAGCATTCACCCAAATCCAAAGGTTCCGGTGAACCATATGCCTCCGTATTAGCGGATGCGTTCCCGTGATCAAACATTCTAAATCTTCCAGTGTGCTTCATCTGTGCAAGATGGAGAGCAACACGGAAAGATACTCCTGGCATATCATTCATATTGTAGTGAGGTAATCCTAAAATCCCAACCCAGTTAGAGCTGTCTCCACCAACAAAATAACTCATCAAAGTTTGAACCAATCCACCAACTGCAGGCAGGTTATGCAAATCTCGAGCTAACTTGTTTAAAAGCATGCGGAAGAATCTGGTTGGTATATAGAAAGCAGGTAGAACATGAGATAAAATTGGAGCCACTAGAAACAATAGATGCTCCACCGCAGAAAAAACTAGGTTGGAATCATCATGAAATCCGGCAGGGGACAACAAAACAAGTCTTGAAAGTCTATGAGGCTTCTCTTCAATCCTACGTGTAATAATATACATTATGGAAGCAGCTCCTCCTAAACTATGGCAGATTGCACAAAGCTTGTAAGGTTGATTATCATTAGATTCTTCCTCAATATTAGGTTGACTAAGACTCAATTCAGCAATTTTTACTTGATGAATTTTCTCTATCATAGCAGGAATATCCTTAGTCCCATGTTCATTGATGGAGTATCGCCAGTATCTGCACTCCATCAATTAAGTTCGAATATTATCATAATGTCATAGCACAGATCAAAAATGTATTTTAAAATATACATGATATCAAACCAAATTGTAACATTATACACCAAAATAACAAATAATTAAACAGTAATCATTCTGAGCTTCAACTTACTGATGTGAGGAGATGTTCTTGTTAACATGTTCCCGAGAAACTAAACCACGAAAGTTTCCCAAAAATACATCATACCCTGTGAATAAAACAAATATCAATGCGTTTTCATAATCCTAAAGACACTATGCTAAAAAATATAACATACCTTGATCATATGCAGCAAAAGCCGGAGAGCCAACGACCCCATTAGATACCCAACTGGACCAAAAAATTTAATTGATCAGAATACCATAATCAACACAACCATTGGGAATAAAATAAATTAAAAAAATGAATTTAAAACTGAAGTTTACAACCTAAGCAGTCCATTGACTAATTAGATTTTCAACTCAATGAAAGTAAGAAATTTATCACAGTGAAAAAAGTAAGCCCAACAAAAGTGAAATACAAAACCCCTTGTAACATTAAGTGCTGTTAGAAACCTAACACCCTGAAAGACCCCATAATGGCTGAAGGGGGAAGGGAGACGCAGTAGACAATATGCACTTAAGTCTCATATCGGTTATACTCATTCAAAATGAAGGTCATATATGTAGTTGAAGCGTGACTTTTGAAATCCGAAGTGTCTTTTAAGTGACTGTGAGATCCCAAAAGGATAAAACCATATACTTATGGGCGACTAAGCAGAGACAATACATCAAGATGTCACAATATGGTATTAATGTAACGCCAAGCGCTGTTAGGGACCTCAGAGTGGCTGAAGGGGAAAGGTAAACGGAGTAGGCAGGGTGCACTCAAATCCTATATCGGTTAGACTCATCCAAAGCGAAGACCATATCTGTAGTTAAAGTGTGGCCTTTAATATCCAAGGCACCTTTTCAGAGACTATGGAATGTAGAAAAAACAAAACACTGTGCCTACGGACGGCTAAACAAGGAAAATACCTTTGGATGTCACAATATGGTATTAGTACAACACCAAATATGGCTAGGGAACTAACACCCTTAGGGATCCCAAAGTAGGTGAAGGGGGAAAGGAGACACCGTAGGCAAGATGCACTCAAATCCCATATCGATTAGACTTATTCAAAGTGAAGGTCATATATGTAGTCAAAGCATTACCTTTGACATCAGAAGCGCCTTTTGAGTGACTATGGAATCCCAAAAGGAAAAAACTCTGAGCCTACTGGCGGCTAAACAAGTACAATGCCTACAGATGACACAATATGGTATTAGTGTAACACCAAGAGCTGCTAGGAAACTAACATCCTGAGGGACCTCAGAGTGGGCGAAGAGGGAAGGTAGACGCAGTAAGCAGGGTGCACTCAAGTCCCATATCGATTAGACTCGTTCAAAGTGAAGGCCATATATATTGTAGTGTGGCTTTTGACATTCGAGACGCCTTTTGAGTGACTATGGGATCCCAAAAGGATAAAAATCTATGCATACGGGTGGCTAAACAGGGATCATTCCTCAGGATATCACAATATATTATTAGTGTAACACCAAGTACTACTAGAAACCTAAAACCTTGAGGGACCCCAGAGTGGTTGAAGGAGGAAGGGAAACGCAATAGGCAAGGTGCACTCATGTCCAATGTTGGTTAGAATCGTCCAAAGTGAAGGCCATGTATGTAGTCGAAGCGTGACCTTTGACATCTGAAGCTCATTTGAAGTGACTATATGATTCAAAAAGGACAAAACTCTGTGCCTACATGACGGCTAAATAGAGACAATACTTTAGAATGTCACAATATGGTATTAGTGTAACACTAAGCGCTGCTAGGAAATATAAACGCTAAGGGACCCTAAAGTGGGTGAAGGGGGAAGGGAGACGCAGTAGACATGGTGCACTCAAGTCCCATATCGATTAGATTCGTTCAAACTAAATGCCATATATGTAGTCGAAGCGTGGCCTCTAACATCCAAGGCGCCTGTTGAGTAACTATGGAATCACAAACGGACAAAACCATGTGCCTATAGGCGGTTAAACAAGAATAATGCCTAAGAATGTCACAATATGGTATTAGTGTAACACCAAGCGCTGTTAGGGACATAACACCTTAAGGGACCCCAAAGTGGCTGAAGGGAGAAGGGAAACATGGTAGCAGGATGCACTCAAGACTTATATCGGTTAGAATCTTCGAAAGTGAAGGCCATATATGTAGTCGAAGCGTGGCCTTTGACATCTGATGCGCTTTTTCAGTAACTATGGGATCCCAAAAGGACAAAATCATATGCCTACGAGCGGTTAAATAGGGACAATACCTTAGGATGTCATAATATGGTATTAGTCTAACACCAAACGCTACTAGGGAACTCACACCCTAACGAACCCCAAAGTGGGTGAAGGGGGAAGAAAGATGCAAAAGGCAGATTGCACTCAAGTCCCATATCGGCTAGACTCTTCTAAAGTGATGACCATATATGTAGTCGAAGCGTGGCCTTTAACATCCGATGCAGCTTTTGAGTGACTATGTCATCCCAAAAGGACAAAATCCTGTGTTTACGAGATGGCTAAACAGGGACAATACCTCATGATGACACAATATATATTAGTGTAACGCTAAGCGTGATTAGGTAATTTAAACTCTGAGGGACCCAGGAGTGGGTGAAGGAGGAAGGGAGGCGCCGTAGACAAGGTGTACTCAAGTCCCATGTCGATTAGATTTGTTCAAAGTAAAGGCCAAATATGTAGTAGAAACGTGGCCTTTGACATCCGATGCGCCTTTTGAGTGACTATGGGATCCCAAAAAAACAAAACCTTATGCTTATGGGCGACTAAGTAGGAACAATTCCTCCGCATGTCACAATATGATATTAGTGTATCACCAAACGCTGCTAGGAACCTAACACCTTGAGGGAGTCCAAAATGGCTGAAGGGGAAGGAAGACGCAGTAGGTAGGTTGCACTCAAGTCCAATATCAGTTAGACTCGTCCAAAGTGAATGGCATATATGTAGTTGATACGTTGCCTTTGATATCTGAGACGCCTTTTGAGTGACTATTGAATCCCAAAAGGACAAAACTCTGTGCCTATGGGGTGCTAAACGGGGACAATACCTTAGGATGTCATAATATGGTATTAGTGTAACACCAAGCGCTGCTAGAGACCTAATACCCTGATGAACCCAAGAGTGGGTGAAGGGGGAAGAAAGATGGAGTAGGCAGGGTGCACTCAAGTCCCATATCGGTTAGATTCATCCAAAGTAAAAGCTATATATGTAGTCAAAGCGTGACCTTCGATATCCGAGGCGTCTTTTGAGTGACTGTGGGATCTTAAAAGGATAAAACTATGTGCCTACGGATGGTTAAACAGAAACAATACCTTAGGATGTCATATTATGGTATTAGTGTAACACCATGGGCTATAAGGAACCTAACACCTTGAGGGATCTTAGAGTAGGTGAAGGGAGACGCAGTAGAAAAGATGCACTCAAGTTGCATATCGGTTAGACTCGTCCAGAATGAATGCCATATATGTACTTAAAACATAACTTTTAACATCTGAGACACCTTTTGAGTGACTATGAGATCCTAAAAGGACAAAATTCTGTGTCTACGGGCGGCTAAATAGGGACAATACCTCAGAATCTCACAATATGGTATTAGTGTAACACCAAGCCCTGCTAGAGAATTTAAACTCCGAGGGACCCCTGAGTGAGTGAAGGGGGAAGGGAGATGCAGTATGTAGGTTCCACTTAAATCCCATATCGGTTAAACTCGTCTAAAGTGAAGGCCATATATGTAGTTGAAGAGTGGCCTTTGACATCCATGCTCCTTTTAAGTGACTATGGTATCCTTAAATGACAAAACCATGTGCCTACGGGTAGCTAAACATGGACAATTCTTCGAGATGTCACAATATGATATTAGTGTAACACCAACTGCTACTAGGAACCTAATACCCTGAGGGACTCTAAAATGGTTTAAAGGGGAAAATTGACGCAATAGGCAGGGTGTACTCAAGTCCCATATCAGCTAGACTCGTCCAAAGTGAAGGCCATATATGTAATTGAAGCATGATATTTGACATCTAAGGCACATTTTCAGTGACTATGACAGGGTGTACTCAAGTCCCATATCAGCTAGACTCATCCAAAGTGAAAACCATATATGTAGTTGAAGCGTGGTCTTTAACATCCAAAGCGTATTTTCAGTGACTATAGGATCCAAAAAGGACAAAACCATGTGCCTACGGGCGGCTAAACAGGGAATATACCTTAGGATGCCACAATATGGTATTAATACAACACCAAGTACTGCCAGAGAACTAACATCCTGAGGGACTTCAGAGTGGATGAGGGGGGAAGGGAGATGCAGTAGGCAGCGTGCACTCAAGTCACATATCAATTAAACTCGTCTAAAGTGAAGGCCACATATGTAGTTTAAGCGTGGCCTTTAATATCCAATGTGCCTTTTGAATGACTATGGGATTCTAAAAGGACAAAAACCTGTGCCTACGGGCTGCTAAATATGGACAATGCCTTATGATGTCACAATATGGTATTAGTGTAACACCAAGCGCTGCTAGGAACCTAACACCCTCAGAGACCCCAAAGTGGCTAAAAAGGGAAGGGAGACGCAGTAGGCTAGATGAACTCAAGTCCCATATCGGTTAATCTCGTCCAAAGTGAAGGCTATATATGTAGTCAATGTGTGGCCTTTGACATTCGAAGAGCCTTTTAAGTGACTATGGAATCCCAAAAGGAAAAAAATCTGTGTACAGGTGGCTAGCAAGGACCATTCCTCAGGATGTCACAATATATTATTAGTGTAACACCAAACGCTATTAGGAACCTAACACCCTTAGGGACCCTAGAATCGCTGAAGGGGGAAGAGAGATGCAATAGGCAAAGTGTACTCAAATCCCATATCGGTTAGACTCGTCCAAAGTGAAAGCAATATATGTAGTCGAACCGTGGCCTTTAACATTTGAGACACCTTTTCAGTGGTCCCAAAAGGACAAAATCATGTACCTATGGGCGGCTAAACAGGGATAATACCTTAGGATGTCACAATATGGTATTAGTGTAACACCAAGCGCTGCTATAGACCCAAAACCCCTCAGGGACCCTAGAGTGGGTGAATTGGGAAAGAAGACGCAGTAGGCAGGGTACACTCAAGTCTCACATCGGTTAGCCTTTGTCCAAAGTGAATGCCATCTATGTAGTCGAAGTGTGGGCTTTGACATTCGAGGCACCTTTTCAGTTACTATGGGATCCCAAAAGGATAAAACCCTGTGTATACGGGCGGCTAAACAGGGACAATATCTCATGATGTCGCAATATGTTATTAGTGTAACACTAAGCGCTGTTAGGGAACTAACACCCTGTGGGACTCAGAAGAGGTGAAGAGAGAAGGTAGACGTAGTAGACAGGATGCACTCAAGTCCTATATTGATTAGACTCGTCGAAACGTGACCTTTGAAATTCGATGCGCCTTTTGAGTGACTATAGGATCCCAAAATAACAAAATCCTATGCCTACAGGCAGCTAAATTAGGACAATTCCTCAGGATGTCGCAATATGGTATTAGTGTAACACCAAGCGATATTAGGAATCTAACACCCTGAGGGACCCCAGAAAGGCTGAGGGAGAAGGGAGATACAGTAGGCATGGTGCATTCAAATCCCATATTGGTTAGACTCGTCTAAAGTGAAGGTCATATATGTAGTCAAAGCATGACCTTTGACATCTGAGGCACCTTTTCAGAAGCTATGGGCTCCCAAAAAGGCAAAATCATGTGCCTACGGGCAGCTAAACAGGGACAATACCTCAAGATGTCACAATATGGTATTAGTGTAACACCAAGCGCTGCTAGAGACCTAAAACCCCTCAGAGACCTTAGAGTGGGTGAATTGGGAAAAGATATGCAGTAGGCAGGGTGTACTTAGGTTTCACATCGTTTAGACTTTGTCAAAAATGAATGCCATATATGTAGTCAAAGCGTGACCTTTGACATCCGAGGCACGTTTTCAGTGACTATGGGATCCCAAAAAGATAAAATCATATGCTTACAGGCGGTTAAACAGAGACAATACCTCAGGATATCGCAATATGGTATTAGTGTAATACCAAGCATTGCTAGAGATCTAACACCCTGAGGGACCCCAGAGTCGGTTAAGGGGGAATTGAAAAGCAGTAGGCAAGATGTACTCAAATCCCATATCGATTAGACTCGTCTAAAGTTAAGGCCATATATGTAGTTGAAGTGTGATCTTTAATATCCGAGACACCTCTTGAGTGACTATGAGATCCTAAAAGGACAAAATCCTATGCATACGGGCGGCTAAATAGGAACAATATCTCAAGATGTTACAACATGGTATCAGAGTCGAGGGCGGCTCTTTCCTTTGGTGGGGTGAGTATCACACCAAGCGCTGTTAGGGACCTAACACCCCGAGGGATCCTGTAGTGGGTGAAGCGAAAAGGGAAACACAGTAGGTAGGGTACGCTTAAGTCTTATATCGGTTAGACTCGTCCAAAGTGAAAACCATATATGTAGTCGAAACGTGACTTTTAACATTCGAGATGTCTTTTGAGTGACAATATAATCCCAAAAGGACAAAACCATGTACCTACAGACGACTAAATAGGGACAATACATCAGGATGTTACAAAAAAAAAACAACAAACACACCCACTCCAAAAGGGGAAAAAATATTTTTGGGGCAAAAAAATAAAGCAATAAAGGATGTCAATACAGCTGAGCTGATCAAACCCTCAGCATACCTAACAAGAAAACCACAAAGAGAGAGAGCTTCATATCAAAAACACTTGAATAAACAACTCTGGTCTATAACAAGTAAAATAGTCTCCCTTCAAAGATATGATGATTATGTGGCAATCAAATGCATCAAACCACCAAATATATGTCACACCATCAAAAGATCTCGCCCCTTTAGTCTTCTCTCCGAATTGGACAAACACCGGATTCTTACCTACTTTAAACACTAGTGGATTCACCCGCCCGAGGGGTGGGGTTGATGCTTTCATCCCATGTTTCTCACCTTATTTCATATTTAAGTTCTAGCCCCCTACTCATCCATCTTTAGATTGGCCAGTGACCCCAAAAATGACAAACTGCTTGGCAATTCACAAACAGGACCTTCAAACTCTTTAGCTAGCCGATGCCTTCTAAAACAGCATTACAACAGAGAGACACTTTTAAGATGGTGTGGTCCCTCCTAATCAATCTCAAACACCCACTCCCTACTTGTGCTAAAATCCAAATGATTAAAGAGAAGAAAAATTATCCTTATCATTCACTGCCCACTTTACACAATAACATGAAAGGTTCAACTTATCAACTGTATAAATCAAATGGAAGAAATAACCCCCATAATGTCAATTAATGATCCCACAATCTCACTTTAAAAAGATTCATGGTCACTTTTACTGTTCTGATCTAAATGATCACATTCAAGCAAAATATACCAGATCTCCAAAAGAAGCAATTTAAATTTTTCCATATAACTCCTTTCACTACTCATGCATCTGAGCTTACTCATGCAATCAAATCAAAAATAAGAAAGAAAGAGACAACAGGATGACTCACCCCATTGATGAATCCAAAATCCCATGCTGAAGATAAACAGCTTTCCGTGCATCTCGTCTGTGACATCATATTGCAGTCATTAGATATTAAACATTGCAACAAGTTATGGCAATGCCTCCTCAATCTAAAATGCTAATGACCTCAACATTGATCTCTATTTCTAACACACAAAACTGTGTAGAGATTTAAAGGGAGTCCATCAGTAGCATGCAATATATCTCCTATTCTGTTGTAGTTAACCATAGATAATCAAATGTTTGTCATCGAATATACCTTTGTAAGTTAAATAAGTTTAATAGTGAAGATGATCGGTAATTAAATTCAAGGTAGTCAAAGACAATAGGCACACTTAAAGTGCCAGACTTGTAAAACACCCTGCGTACAAGAGGTGCTAAAAATATGCTTGCTCAAACCAGATGAGGTGCAACAATAATAAGATATGTATAGTAAAAGAATTCATAAACGTAAAATGAAATAAATATTAACATGTATATTATATAATATTTTAGATAAAAAACTTTCATACAATAATTTTAAACAAAAACTTTCCTATCCTTTATTATAAAACTTTTTTCTCTTGTATTTATATTTTACGTACAAATTTTTTATCCTATTTTTAGAATGATTGATAACCTACTTTGTGGAGGTTATTTCCTCGAAGGATCTATTTTACCTGGGTATTCTTTCCAAAAGAAGAACATATCCATCAGAAGTGATAACACGAATGGCTTCATATGGGTAACTGTCATGTGTAAAAGAAGAGAAGATGAAGAAAACATGCTAATTTTTTAAAAATTAAATAAAATAAAAGTAAATGAAGTCGTGTATTAGTTCTTTTACCCAAGCTCTGTTATGACATCTTGACATGTCCGAGCATCTGTATTCAAAGAATGATGAAAGCTAGTTTTCCTTATTGTGGGTTTTGGGTCATTCTCCACATGTGTAGATGTCAAAAGAGAAGCATCCGCAAGGCTATCATGATCATCGTTGGCACCACTTTCATGAGATGAAAACAACCTCAATATTGTCCTGAAACCTTCTGATGGGGAAAGAAGAAGATGCACTGCCTTGTGAACAACATCGAATACACCTTCTATAAAAATTTCTATGGCTAAATGAAGATCCTGGATGACCAAAATATTTAATGAGTAATACAAAATTACATGGTTTTGAAATCAAAGTTAAAAAACTAAAATTAAATTTTCTTAAAACTTAATCCAGGTTAATATGTAGCAAGACTGAGCAACCTCTATGACTCCGCGTCTCCGATCAGTAGTACGATGAATAATGTAGTCCTTGAGGCTTTGCATGCTCTTATTTGAATATGAATGGGAAGGGCGCCGATTTCTAGAGATAAAGGCTATTGATACCATAGAGAAAAGGAATCGGAAAAGACGAAATGGAATCTGTAGAAAAATCTTGACAGGAAAGCAAACCCAAAATATGACACAGTGGATCCAAAATAGAAAAATCCACCGCAAAACCTTGAGAGGAAAGAAAACCCAAAATAGGATATATTGCATCCAAGTCATACGTTGCTTGTTGTGCATACCAAAATAGACACCAGCAACTCTAGAGCTTTGGAAAGGTGGAGCTGCACAATATTCATACTGATCACCATCTCCTTCCCCAGATGAGTATTCCGAGTTTGAAGGATCAGAATCGATAGAAAGGTCAAGAATAAACTGGTTAAAAGAGGACACGCCACTAGAAAAATAGAAAACAAGAAAAGGAAAACGATGTCAATAATAGATTACAAGATTGCAGGCATCATATGTATGCACTAAAAACCATAACAAATTGCTTAATCTGAAAGTTCTCAAATGATTAAAAAAGATTCAGAAAAATTGCAAACATATAGTGCTTATTAACAAAACTAAGCAAGCAAATAATGATAATTGATAATAGTTATGAAAATAAAAGGACAGAGCAAAAGAGAAAAATACAGGCTCTTGTTAAAATAATCAAATCAATCATATTATAACTTTGGATTATGAAAGGGGGATATAATTCTTCTAAGCCGCTAAATTAAATAGGTGTTCGATCAATATGAAAAGTGCAATGAAAAGAACACACGCATAAGAAGTTCGAGTCAAGCAAGACAAAATTGAACTTCGCCTCATGTCAATCCAACTACCGTCATTAAAGGTACTAGATGCAATTCGACATTGAGGTCTACAAGAAATATTTTGTATATATCACATATGAGCATCATATAAAATTAAATTTTTTAAGAGTATTTTTCCCTAGAGCGTAGGCCAGGTTATTTTCGCACTCACGGAATATTGAAAATTACTTCATTAGCGTAAGAAACAGATAACTCAAAGTAACTAATACTAATTCATTTCTTAATTTACTAATTCCTAATAACCTAGTCATTGTAATCTCACAGGATAATTATAAATGTAACTCACTTTTCCATCCAACGAGGAAATCGGGGTCCACGGAAAGTCGGCTTGAGCTCCCAACCATGAATACCTTCAAGGATGGTGGCCTTTCCAGGTAATAATGCCAACAAAAGTGCTGATATTCCATTGATCAGTCTCACAATATTGTTCAAGGACTCATAGGTAATTGTCTTCACTGTCCTGCATTAAAAATGAGAGCACATTCAGATGCCCATCCTCGGTTATATACACAGTTTACAAAACACTCAGACTATGTGGCTTTAAACATTAATGCAAGACTGGTGCAACGTCCAACAAACTCAATTACATAGAACTTCCAAGTTCTTTCAGCCTAAGCACATTTTTAGAAGATCACTTCCTCAAAGATACAAAACAAATCTTTGCAACTACAATCACCAACTAACAAAATATGTTTTTACAATCATCAAAATTAATTAAATAGAGGAAGATGCCCAGCTGCATACAACTACTGAGGAAACAAACTATCTATAATAGATGACTCAGCCAAGATGGCTCTCTCTTCATCTATGCTTTTGTGATTCCATAATCAGGATTATCATTGCAGGAATGCTTGATAGTAAAACAACATGCAATTCAGATTTCTTCTAGTCACCAGGTGAAACCCAATAATCCCAAGTCCCAAAAAAAAGAAAACAAAACTCTACCTGGAAAACCAAATCTAGACACGTGTTTGTAAGCCCCTAAGAATTATTTGCCTTCGAAAATACAGAGGCAACACCCATTAAAGGATGTGTCGCTAGAAGGGCAACCATTGCCAACCTTACTCATCAGGGTATCTTTCATCGTTCTTACTGCTAAGCTATAGCAAGCCAGTACCTACCCATCAATTCTAATTCAATATCTGAATGAAAAAAAGTCCATCAATATCTCTACCGCAGCAAATCAAGATAACACAAAAACAACAAAAACACGCTTACTTATGCCCCTGCTACATATTGCATCATTTCATCTTTTTAACAATTGGCATTGTGCCCCCCCAAACACCAAAAAGAAAAAAGAAAAAACTAAAATCGGTTAAACAAAGCCGGTATAACTCCTGTCGACAAACAACCGATCCCCATTGAATAGTCAAAAGGATACTAAGCGACCGAATACCCAGCACTTAACGTAGTTGTACAAGTTCAAATCAAATAGAAGATCACAGCAATATATACTGATCACGTGCAGCCACGCAGAACCCATTAAAAAGAAAAATCACGCAGGGAAGACCCTATATTAAAGAAACACAAAATCTTAGAATTGAATCGTCTCTTCAACACTACCCATTCCAATCAAATCAATCAACCGCATAGATATTCAACTACCATGATAAAAATTTACAACCGTATAAAACAGCATGGCCTTACTCTTTAGTTACATCGAGGATGTTGTCGACCAATCGTTGCATCCTATCATGTACTCAGGACCTTCGGTTATTTAGGCCTGAAACCTCTTCAAGAAGCACTTTTCGAGAACGAATTGAGAATCGACAAGGAATATGAAATCGAGAAGGATACAACCAGAATGTGAAGAAAAAAATTCGAAACCACGAGAGAGATAGCAAGGCGGAATTTTGAAATCAGGATGCGGCAATCTGTGAAGGGAGAAGAAAACAGCGACGTTTCTTGCCTGAGGAGACGGTTAAGGTTTGAAATTCACACGGAGGACTCTGATTGGGCAGCAAATATTTTTGTGGCTTGACAGGTTATTGTAGAGAGCGTCAACGACTGCTCCTATCCCTGAAATAGAAGATGCATATACCATTTGGACCGTTCAGACATTGGATGGGGAAAAAGATGAACGGTTGATATTGGAAAACAGATGACGATTTAGCAGAGACGTTACGGACTTACACGTAAAGATTATGACTTAAATAAAGCTGGACCTTTTTACTTCAAAAACTGCACAGATATATTTCAAAATATTAGTATTATTTCATTTTATTAATATATTAGTATTAATACGTTAGTATTAGGATTGAATATATATACACCACTCGTTGTTTATTTCATTATATTATTTATATTATTGTTAATTATTAGCTTATATATTTTGAAATAAAATAGTTTTGATTCAATATCTTAACAAAATGCATTATTTATATTATTTATATTTAATTTTTTTAAAGAGTGATTTATGGATTTTTTACACAAATAAGTTAAACAGCATCCTTAAATACCCAAACCCTACATTTTTTAAAAAAAAATACCATTATACTACAGTCAAATTCGTTCTTT
>QFDD01002728.1:0-23840 GCA_006871305.1 Vachellia collinsii | reverse complement strand
TTATCTCTTGCCCATAGTCTCGTTCAATCTGGTTTGATGGGTTATCAATTAAGCTCCCTGTCTCTGATTTTCAAAGCTTCCAACTCTGGCTCAAAGAACCTATTCAGTTTGCAGCAAGATGGGTTACTGGAACCACTTCACTCCATAATTATACTCATAAATGTTTTTTGGAGGAAAAGGAATATGGCTTTTCATAATGGTTCAATCATTTCTCCGCAGCAAGTTATCAAGGAAATACAACATGATTTATCCTTTGCCTCTTTAGCTTTTACATCTTGCTCATCATCATCATCATCTATAATTGAGAATCCATCAGTTTGTGCTTTAGGGGGTATAGATTATAATCTTCATTAGCAAGGATGGTCCATTTTTTTGCATAAATACAAATACAGAAGGAAGCAACATTGTAGATCATGGATTTGTTTTCATGGTCAAGCAATACAACCATTTCATTGAAGGCGAGACTCAAATCATACTTCCCATTGTGGTCTGACATGTTTTAGAGCCAACTTACATTTGGATAAAAAATTCAGTCTTCTTCTCAATATCGGGAAAGGACTAATTGGAAGTCATCTCTTTCAATAAACAGTTTTTTCCACCAAAGGGAGTAAACAAAGATTTAGCAAATGTTCTCCACCAAGATATTATTTATTTTTTGCAAGATTTTCATTTTTCTAGTATCCAGGTAATTCCTTTAAGTCATATGTCTTTTCAGGCTTTAAGTTTGTATCCTTCTTCTTCTTTTATTTTATAAACTTTTATAGTTGTGTGCCGGTTCTTTTATTAATGCATTTTGATCTTTTAAAAAAAATTAAATCGAGGAAATTATTTAGATAAATTAGTGAATTAATACCCTACTCTTCATATAAGAGTTAAATAGCTAATTTATACATATTACAAAAAAATAATTAAGTTATTTATAATAAATTTGTATTTGTTTCTTAAACTACTCTCTTTGTTAATGTGTATTGAAACTACTCTTCGGTATGAATAGAGCTGGGAAAGCGGGTTGAGTCCGTAGGGCAGACCCGATTAAACCCGTTTAATTAGAGGGTCGGCTTGCAGTTTTGAACTTTCAAAAAGAAATGAGTCTAAAAAGGCATCCCTAATAGGTTATGGGTCTAAAAGTGCTCATCTGTTAAAATCTGTTAGATTTTTTTTTTATAAACAATTAAGCACTTACACCAATTACAAATGGTCCAAACCGCAAAGGCCAAAAAAACCTAGAGTTCTTCTCTTTTTTTCCCCTTAGCATTTCGACCACTACCTTAGTTAGTGAATCAACTTTCAACATTGGTTCTTATGTCCTAACAAAGTATAGAAGTTCCATTCTTCCAGGTAATGTTCAAACACTCATTTGTACTCACAACTGATTGTATGTATTTACATATAAAGATAATTTACAAATTTATATGTATTTTTTTATAGTTATTTATGGTTTTAATTTCTTTTACATAATAACTATATTTTAAATTTATGATTTTGGTTTATTGTTGCAGATAAGGAAAGTGATGCTGGTGGTGGTGGTGTTACGGATGAAATCCTTGATATTTTTATATCGCTGAAGTATAGCATTTTGAGTCTATTCATGGTGAAACTCAATCAAATTCAAGTGTCTTTGAAATTGAAGATAGTGATGATGATTGATGAAGTTGAAAGCTACAAATAAAACCTTTTGTGTTATATTGTATGATTTATTTCCCTGTGAACATAAGTTTAAGTATTTATTATCGGTGTTGTTGTTTAGAGTTGATTTTCTATACTTTCAAATAAGGATATTATTGTTAGGTGTTAAGATTGTTGTTTTCTAAAAAAGATATTTTTCGGTTAAATAGGCCTCAGGCCCATGCATGTGTTGAGCTGTGCAAATCAGAGAGATTTTGGCTTCATAAAATTGTTCTTCTCTATTCTCCTTTTCTCACTCTTGTTAAATGTTTGTGCTAACACACACACACACACGTATTTTCTTTTTAGTTTTTTTGAATATAAGTGGCTAAACACTTTGCTCTATAACTTTTTTGAACTCCCATATGGATTAAGTACATGTTTCCCTTTTATATTTGTGCTTAATGATATGATTATATTGATTTTACTCTATTTGTATTGCTTCTTATTGATTGGCGATCAATGTTATTGTTGGGTTCACTTGACTAATGCTTACTAGAACTAAATTAAATGTAGAACTTAAGTTTAATCACGTGAGAACTCAAAATTTATAAGTTGAATGGATAGTTTTGTTAATGAGATAAAGAAACCATCCCAGTACATAGGGCTAAGCAATGGATGGGACGAACTGGCCAGATAGTCAACCCGTAGCCCGCCTATTTATTTTGTAATGGGTTCGGGCTAGCCCCTAATCGGGTATAAACCCGTTTAAGCTCAAAATAAATGGCCTGGCCAAAACCCAATCGAATTTAGGGGGTTTAGATTAGCCTGTTTATCTTTTTTAAGGAAAAAAAAACACTCCCTACTAGAACCAAAGAGAAAGACGAGAAGGAGAGGCAAAAACAATATGGAAGCTCTTCTAACTAAGATTAGGTGTATTGAAGAGGAAAACTGAAATAAACTTTCTTCTCATTTCAAATCAATACCCAACAGTTTTTAGTTCTAACATTTTAACAGATTTCAACATTCTTAATAGTCAAAATTTTCAGTTTTAAATTTAAAAAATAAAGAGAAGACACACATATCCAAATAAAAATTAGTAGGGGAAAAAAACCAAATCTGAAAGCGATAATGTGTGGCCAAGAGGAAGGTTGATCAAAACTCAAAAGCTGTGGCAAAAGATGATGACATCGTTCTTGCAATCGATCTGTGACAACGTGAAGGAAGGCAATCGACGACGTGTAGGGGAAAGGAAAGAATGAAGAGAGAAAGAAGATGAAGAGGAGGCACGGTTGCATAGGCTACAAGAGGAGAGAGAAGAGAGAAAAGGGAGGATGAGAAGGAAACAAATATCAGTGGCGGACTAGTAGTGATGAGGGGTGGGGCCGTGGGTGGAGGAAGCTTGTGAGGTCAAAAAAGGAGGGTAAAGGATGAAAGGGTGGGTGAAAGTTTTTTTTTCCCATTTATGATTTCATATAAAGTTTGATTAAAAAAACATATATCCAAGGTTAGTGGAAGGCTGGAATCGAACCGAGAACCTATGGGTATTTATGTATATGCCTTTGCAAACAAACCAAATGAACTTATAACATCTTAAATGACAAGTTTAAAATATATACAAAAAGATACAAATATAATATATAAATATATATGGGAGAGCACGTGCAGCCTGAGGGTGTGCCCATAGGCTTCCCGTTTAATTCATTAACCCGTCCTGCTTAAGCCTGCTCTTGATAGGTCTTTTTTTGGGCAGGTTAAAACAGGCCTTTTTACCTTCTGGCTTGGGCGGGTCCGCCGGATTCCAGGTTGCTTGCTTACCTATACCAATACTCCTAGAGATCGTGAAGGTATTGAAGTTGAGGATGGCATTAGGAGTTTGGGAGTGGAATACACTGTGTGGTCTTTTACTAGAGATAGTCATAAAGGCCATTGACAAGGTCCAGATCAATCGAAGAAGGAGGGAGGTGACTTTCCTGGTTGGTGATAGTCATCGTATGGCCAGTTTACAATTAGATCAACTTATGAGCATCTCACTGAGTGAAATGATAGAATGTTATTGAGCCTGTGGAGGATAATTTGGTAGTCGTGGGTGCCTTAATGCTTTAAGTCTTTACTCTTGTTAACCATTTAAGGCTAACTTCTCACAAATATGCTAAGGTTTAATTGCGATTTTGCAAGTAGTGATAATTGGAGTTAGTTGGTCCCTGGTAGCTTGCAACAATGGTTCTTTGGTTTTGATGATCTTGGTGAATAGGTTAGGTGGAATCTTCACCAGAGTGTAGAGTTGGACATGTCACCTTGGAAATTGTGCTTTGGGGTAGCCTACCGTAATATCTAGTAAGCAAGGAATGGGAGGGTGTTCAATAGTGAGATAGAATCCCCTTTAGCCTTCAAAGCCAAAATGCTAGATTGCATCTCTTGGGGAAGTTTAAATATGAAGGAATTTCAAAAATTGAGAGCATTATATCCAGCAAGGGTAGGACCGACGAAGGGATGCATTAAAGTAAACGTGGATGGTGCTTTTGGGGATACAAATAGCCAAGGAGCCTGCATGGGAGTGGCAACAGACAGTGAGGGAAATTTTGAGGCTAGGATTCTTAATGAATCTCGGGCTCACTAATAGGGCTATTACAACATAATTGTGGTGGATATTATTAGGTTTACAAACAACGTAGGACGCATGATTCCAATGGGTTGAATTGAAAGCAATTGCACCCTTTGCAGTGGATTGGATAGACAATTATGAGAGGGTACTTGATGAACATGAGTTATATCATGAACCCCTGTTGTTCTGGAACGGGATTAGGTTGCATCAATATGAACGTTAATATTTTTAGGGTTCTATAAATAGAGATTGTATTTCTCAATTAATGAACAAGAGTTCTCCTTTTCCAATGCAACATCCGCTCTTCCTCCACTCCTTTCCCCTCTCCTCTCTTCTCTCTCCTACCGTCCCTTCTTTGTCTCTTCTCTCCTTTTTCCCCTCCCTTCCCCTTTCGCATCACATTGAAATATAAATAAGGGAAAATGACAAAAAAGAACACGAAAAATGGCGAATAACATAATGGTGTGATAATATTTCATAATGACATAAAAGGAACCAATCCCAAAATGAGATTTTTGAAATTAGTGGAAAAGGACAAAATAGTAGGGACAAGATTGAAATACCCTTAACTATTTTAAAAAGTTCCCAACCACCTCGCTGATGATAGGCCACCGACTGCTGGCATCTGAGCCCTTCTTGCAGGAAGGTACGAGCTGCCATCGACCATCAACCTCTGGTGCCAAAGCTCTATAAAGGAAAGTTGCTAATACCTAAATGAATGTTGGTAATCCTTATATAAAACTTGTGAATGAGCTGAAGTATGGATTTGTTACTCAATAAATGAAAGTTGGCAACACTTAATGAAATGTTAGTAATTCTTAAATAAAACTTGTGAATGAACTAAAAGTATGGATTTGTTACTCAATAAAGAAAAGTGAATAATACCTAATGAAATGTCGGTAATCCTTATATAAAATTGTGAATGAGCTGAAAGTATAGTTTGCTCACTTGGTAAACATAAAGTCGAAAATAATTAATGAAAGTGTGGGTGTGATTTGATTCCACTCCAGTTACATTTCAAAAACATTGGTTGCCACTGGACACCAATGCAATTCAATATATATTGCAAAACGAAATATAAGTAAACTCATTATATTTGACTACAACCCCATTCCCAATTTTTGTTAAGGTATTCCCCTCATTTAATTAAGCATTACCAACTTTTGTTTACAAAGTAACGAATCTACATTTTCAGCTAATTCACAAGTTTTGGTTAGGCATTTCCCTCACTTCATTAGTTATTTTTAGCTCTTGTGTACTAAGTAATCAAACCACACTTCCAGCTTATTCACAAATATGTTTGTTTGGGAAACCCCCAAAAGTACTTTTATGTGAGTTGAAAGAAAAGTTCTCTCACATTTATACCTAAAACTCTATAAAATCACTTAAAATAAGTTAATCCAAATATTCAGTTTTATATAGGGATTATCAACATTTCATTATATATTACCCATTTTCTTTTATTAAATAACAAATTCATATTTTCAACTCATTTATAAGTTTTATATAGAGACTACCAATATTTTATTAAGTATCACTAACTTTCCATTATAGAGAAGCTCTGGCACTGGAGGTTGGTGGCCGATCGCCACCGACCACCGATGGGGTTGTTGGGAACTTTTTAAAAATAATTAAGGGGCATTTTTGTCTGTTCCTTCTTATTTTGTCTTTTTCCTCAAATTTCAAGACATTATTTTGATATATGATTCCTTCATTTGTCATTTATGCATTTTCTTACATCTCTTTGTCATTTCACATTTTCTAAGGTCTTTTTCTATTATTTTCCATCATTTTCCTTATAAATAATTGAGGGGTATGATATATTCAATTAAAATTTATACTTATATAAGAAATATATATATTATATCAAAATTTCCTTTTTCTAAAATATTTGATCTTTTAAGTTATATTAGTCCATCTAATTGTAAATTATTATTATTATTATTATTCTATTATTAGTATTAAAAATCAATTTTTTTTAAAAAGTCAAAACGTAATTAGAAAACAAAACAATGATACAATTAGAAAGGGGTTCTCAAAATTGAGTAAACTCCAAAATTTTCAGTTTTCAACCTACAATTGTGACAGGAGCAATGTACATACAAAATAAAAGAGAGTGAACCATATACATTTATTCACACTTAAAAATTATTGTATTACCGGCCGGAGGATGTAAATGGTTCTGTAAAAGTCAAAGAACCAATAGAAGTTTGGCTAGTAGGAAAATTAGAGGATGATGAAGAACAAGCTTGATCGGACCAACCCCCAAAATTTCTAGACTTGATCAAATGCGACAAGTTATCAGGCAAATCAGAATCTCCATCTAAGAATTGCACAATGCTTGAAATATTAGGCCTAGCTGAAGCAATAGGATGTGAACAAAGCAAACCAAGTGTGAGAACCAGTTCAACCTCATCCACCTTATATTCATCTCCCAATCTTCCATCAACTGCTTCACAAATCTCTCCCTTTTCCCAGCACTCTGTAACCCATTCTATAAGCACCACTTTCTCTGGAGAAGTTTGGGTTTCGATCGGCCTTCTTCCACAAGCAACCTCCAGCAGGAACACCCCAAACGAGTAGACATCAGTGTAAGTGCTTGATTTCCCACTCTGCACAATTGCTGGGTCTATGTACCCTGGTGTTCCTGCTACATGAGATGTTTGAGGATCATTTCCATGGTCCCATAGCTTCGCGAGGCCAAAGTCTCCGAGCCTAGCACTCATGTCATTGTCTATCAGAACATTGGCTGGTTTGATGTCTCTGTGGATAACAACCTGAACCCATTGATGGTGAAGATAGAGCAGTGCGGATGCAACATCTTTGATGATCTTGAACCTTTGTTTCCAGCTGAGTATGTTGTTGTTGGGGAAACGATAAAGGAACTTGTCCAGGCTTCCATTAGGCATAAAGTCATAAACCAACAAGAGCTCTTTTTTCCTTCTGCAATACCCAAGAAGCCGTACCAAATTTCGATGCCGGAGACGACCTATCGTGGCAATTTCCGCCACGAATTCCCTCATTCCCTGTCTTGAATCATGAGCAATCCTCTTCACTGCGATCTGGACATTGGAAAATGGTAGAATCCCTTTGTAGACTCGGCCGAAAGCTCCTCTTCCAAGAAGCTGTCCCTCCCTAAACCCTTTTGTTGCAATGAACAAGTCCTTGTAAGTGAAACTATGGGGCCCATACAAGACTTGCCAATCTTCAAGAACTTGAATGAACTTTCTCCTCCTAGAAATCATAACCACACCATAAACCAAGAGTACAAGGATAATCACACCCACTGAAGATATTATAACTATCAACATTTTCTTGTATACTTTCCCTCGTCCAACCCTTTTATTCGGATCCACAGTTCTAGGAATGTCAGGAAGATGAGAAAGATTAATCTTCTCAGCTTCACCATTCATCTTGAAACTCCAACTCAATATGTAATGAGATGAATTCAACCCGGTAGCGGATGAGAACCCTACATACATAAACTCGAAGAAATAAGAAGAAAGATCTCTTTTCAGTGTGAGAAGAGGGATCTCAGGCTTAGGATTGTTTATTGGATGAATTGTGACACTCAGTTTCTGATCTGTACTATTATATTCAATCCAAACCTGCAAGGGTTCACCACTTGTAAGATCAAGCTCCCTGAAACGACCGCGATCGGCGTAGTAACCTGCTGGAGAAGCATTGACAGAGTCCAACCCGTTAATGTCAATCCCAAGATGGTTATTATTAATATCATGAAACTGAAAATCCTCATCAGTGTCAAGCTCTATTGCAACAATATGATTGGAACTTTCACCATTGGAGGAGGCATTGAACAGGCCAAGATATTGGTTTGGCTGAGCTTCAGGAATACCTCTAGTAGGTGAGATGGCAAACGCCAGGCCGTGGCCGTGAAATTCGGGATCGGTGGCTACTTCTACGAAGATGAAAGTGGTGGAGAAGGAGAAGACGGAAGAAGTGTTGGAGTTCTTGAATTGAAGAGGAAGATTGTAAAAGACTTGACGTGCTTCACTTAGGCCACCATCGGCGTGTATTACTTTTTCTGACAGGTTGGAATTTTTGAGCTCTTGATCGTTCCCTGCTGTTCCAGAGTGGAATTTTCGATTAAACATGAATCCGACAAAGCTCATGTTCTTATCTGAGTATGCTGTGTTCAGGAGCAAACACAGAATGAAAATGGTGGTGGACATGGTCGGTTTTGTTTAAAACTGTACAAGTCTTCGTTTTCTGGTTCCAAATATAATGGATCCTATTATGTTTATTTTCAACTAACACAGACTTCCATAAGGAATAAGTAAAGAAGAAAAATGATTGATTTCCAAATCTTGGCGTATACGTGGGGTTTTCTAAAACAACTCGTTTTGTCTGGCTAATTGAATTGATCAATTCAATCAAGGATCATAGTTGTCGTGGGAACTGGGAAGTATCAAATTTGAATGTCTTTTTAAGGTCAGAAAATAACAATGTATTTTTTCCAAATAAAAAAAGATAGTAGTAGACTAAACAAGTGGTTACCAGTGAGTCTTGCTTGATTTTTTTCAATAGTAGACTAAACAAGTGGTTACCAGTGAATCTTGCTTGATTTTGACGTTTATTTTTTAATCGGGTAGGTATACATGATTGAATGTGAATGTGAAAAAAATTAAAATCCTTTCAACTTGTTTTTAAATATTTAGATCAACTTATTTTAAATGATTTTATAAAATTTTAAAAAAATATATAAAAGGAGGTTTTAGTTCGATTTGTATAAAATAGCTTTTTAAGTATTTTTAACAGCTTTCAAATGCTTTTTTAAGAAGTCAAATCCCAAATGTTAGTTTGATGGCTTTAAGCTTTTTATTTTAAATATCTGTCCATCATAATTTCTTGAAAAAATTGGAGAAAAATCTTTCATTGGTGAATTAATTATAAAATGAGATATGTTCAGTTGCATATGTGGAAACTCAGTTGCATATAATGTAGAAGTTCAGTTCATATTGCGGAAGCTCAATTGCACATGTGAAGAAGGTTCCATTTTACAATTAATTCTTTAATGGGGGATTTTTCTCCAATTCTCCCTAATTTTTTTTCAAGGCTAATACAAAAACATTACCTTATCCTTATTGGCTACAAGTGGTTAGTTTCCAACGCATTACCTAGGATTAAAAAAATTGCAATTCGTTAATGTCATAAACACAATGGTTGCTAATACAATAATACAACACTGAATCTCTCAAGATAGAAATAGATAAACACATATCCAGACTTATTTATAAACAACATTATCTCTAATAGAAATGGTCATTTATATAAATAACAATTTGATTTTGTCTAAAAATTTAAGGCACTTTTATTTTTTTACTCCCAATTAATTATATATTTCTTTCATATATTTTTCTCACTCATTTTCTCTCACACCCATCATCTTCATAAATAGAAGTATGATTGGAAAAAATAGATCTGTTACATATGTATTGTTTCTAATTAATTTTAACCATCAATTCACATTGTACTATTTAAATAGTTGTTGACGATAAAAAGGATTAAAATGAAAATGTATTATAACACAATTTACTCTCCTTTCTATTTATAAATAAGTTTTTTTTTTGATCAAAATTTATAAATAAGTTTTAACATCTTATGTTTCATCAACCCAATCTTAAGACTTAATGTCAGCTTGTGGACAATGAGACGGGACAGATTTGGACTGTCTTGAAATGAATTTTCAAAGCTATACAATACACGTCCATGAACACGTGTTGCAAGTTTTATTGAACGTATTAAAATTAATTTTTAGAAAATAGTTTTTGAATAAAAGTGGTAAAAAAAAAGTGATTTTAAGGAATAAATTTTGAAAGTTGTCTTTCCAAAAGTAATGGTTTTTCTAGGGAAAATGAAGATGAGTTGTTAATGCACTAAGATGAAGTTAAAACTAACAATATCATCTCAGTACATGGAGTTGTTAACATAATTTGACAGTAAATATGTGATTTCATGGGACTATTTAATTATAAAATCTCTTACACAAGATCTCATCGTAATTCTTTCTTGGTCTCTATTGAAAAAATTTATGTTGTTTGAAAAGCAGGCAAAAGTCCATATATGCGTGGTCGTATGTCAGTTGTACAGGTATGATAGTTGTATGTCAGTTGCCCCCTTTGTTTGAGAGAAATTGGAAGGATGAAGAAAATTGGAGACACAGAATGGGAGGTGAAATAAATTTTTCCGTATTTGAATAGAGAAGAAAATGCGGGAGAAAAAAAGAAAAAACTGTGTTTTACACGTCTATGTGTCCACTCTGCACAGCGTTTCAAGCTTGTCACTCTTCTTTTTCCTGCATAGTTGTGGACTTGTGGTTTGTTTTTATGTGTATATAATATATGTATGAGTTGTGGTTTTTTTTTCATTGCTCTTGCCATATTGCGTTCACAGCTTTTTCAGCTCCTTTAACGAAGAGAGAGCTTTTCAAAAGATTCAAGTAGGACTCAGGAGGTTGAATTAAGATTGTAAATTAATATTTGAATTTTCATTAAAAAATGTTAATATTTAATATTTGATAGTATTTTGAATATATATGAGATCAGTTTTTCTTAATTCTCTTTCTGTTTGATTTTTTATACTCTTGGTGGAGAAAAATCCTATATAGAAACAATGTGATTGGGATAATTTATTAGCTAAGTTTCTTTTGTTATCATGCACATGTATTTTTCTATTTGAGGAAATCATATTTGAGATGTTAAATGTAGGCATCTCTTTCAATGAAGATTTAAGCTTTAATTCATCATATATCATCTAATTGAAAACAATCTTTTATAAAGTATTAATGAATAGTAAATGTACAAAACTCTTCTAAATAATATTTAATTCTTAATTCATCATTTTGCAAGGAGTTAGTACCAAACCAATTGGTACTAAATGGTTCATGAGAGGAATCCAAATAAAATAAGTTTTTTTTTTTTTGGCTATTCGTTCAGTCAATTCTGGGCCTCAAACTGACGTTTTAAGTTAAAAGCTTGCATTGTAAAAAGGAAAAAAAATTGCGGTCCAAGGAGGGGAAAGAAGCATGTTTCACATGAACCAATGAGATTTTACAACAGCAAAGTGATTTGAAAGTGATTTTACATAATTCGATTTAAGTATGTGAAAATTTTTTTATTTCAACTTAAGTGAAAATGCTTTTAGAAATTGGATGTATTTGGATTAGTTTTTAGATAATAGCTTCTATCTCAACTTACATAAAAGTAATTTTAGATAATATATTTTATGACAAAAGTGATTTTAAAAAATGAAAGTCTTTGGATGGTTGTTATCAGAATAGTTTTTTTAATGTGAAATTACCAAAAAAGACACAGAGTAATGTAATAATTATATTAAGACAACATCTAGTTTCTATTTTTGTTTCAAGTGTAAATACCAGATAAGCATATAAAGATCAATGTATCATTTAAGAAGAAAATATGAATAAATTTTATAAGAAATAATTTAAATTAAATGTACCTAAAGAAAATAAAATTATAACATTGTAAATTCTATTTAATGACACCTAAAGACTTGTTAATGATTAAGAACTTGTCGATCACTTCTAAAGATTTGTCAATGAAGTAATAAATTTGAGGAAATGAAATAATTTGTAATTAGTCATTATTTTAAGGGTTTAAATGCCAAAATGCCCATTAATGGCGGCGGCGTCATTGAAAACACGACCAGTGAAAACAGGACAGGTTGAATAATGGAAACATGGCTTATTTGTCTCTGTCAGCTGTTTTTTAAAAACGGATTGAAAAGAAAAAAATTATTTAAATTATTACTTTGAAAAAAAATAAGCATATAAAAAGTTTGATAAGAATAGTACTTCGATGGAGGAAAAATCATCAAACCTAGAATAAAGAGGTGAATTAAACTCCTTCAATACCACATAGAAGTATACATCTTCTCAAGTATTTTAATCAATGTTTTTTCATTTATGCAAATTACACAAGGAATTGGATCAAACTCTGTATCGAGGTTTATAAATGGAAGAATGATCCGTGTTCGCTCACATCAAATATATGCACAGCATCATCTCCAATCTTGCAGCAGGAATTCAATTGCGATGGTGAAATATGTTTCGTACGGTTCGATCCCTCTGCCTTTTCTATTCTTCAGGCTACATCCATCTGCAAAGGGGGATGGGATTGATACTTATGTGGTAAGCTCCTACACTTTTTGGGAGATGCCCTTATGAAGTCTCAATGATATGTCCGCTTGAATTGTGTTGTTTCTGTTGTCCATTTCTCTTTATCAACTAAAGAAAGTTTTCGTTGCCTCAAATATAAATTGGTATTGAAGTTGGGAGTTCAAGTAGAGGCTGTTGTGGTTGAGGCATCAACACTTAACAGAGACAAACCAATTTCCTCTGGAAATACACAAAAAAATGCAGTAAATTAGTCATTCATTAAACACAAACTATAGTTCTATTATGCTATGTGGACAATGATTCGAAGAGAAGTTTTTGACATCGGTTATTACTAGCTAATTGTCTCCGTTAGATGTAAAAAACGAAACTGTAAAACTAATTAGATTGTTAAAAAAAATCTTACCTCCTAAAGCAATCAATCTTTGGACTTGTACTCTATGAGAAAGAAAATTAGTGTAAACAACCAATTGTGATAAAAGAAAAACTTAAAATTGCAAGTGACAAATTACTTACCATGTGGCTATAAAAACATTGACGCATATGTCAAATTTCTTAGTTAGCTCTTCAATGGTTTTCTAAAATTTAGATAAAATAAGAACACATTCAATAAGCAATAGCCATAACATTAAATTAACCAAATTCGCTACTTAAAGGACTATATTTGGATAAGGAAAAAGTCCATCCAATTCTGTCATTAATGTTCAGATCAAATATCAAAAACAAAGTTTTATGTTAAAAGAAACACATTAGTTTATCAACTAAAGTATTTGATACATCTGGTTTACCGACATGGTATCAAAGCTAGTTTATACAATATTTTTTTTGGCAATTATAAGAGTATAGAGTGTTGGGAAAGCATGGAAAGAAGAGAGATGAGGAAGGGAATGAAACAAACGAGTTATCGATTTATTAACATTTGCAATGAGTCATGCATGCTCCACATCAGCATCTTTAAACAGACGTAAATTTCATCATCCTTTCATGTCTTAGAAAGCATGACAGTGCTGTTAGACCCAAAAATGCATGAGATGCTAATGAGGCATTCAATCTAAACATTAAGGCCAAAGATAGATCTTTGCCAAAAAAAAAGTACTGAATTACTTACACGACTCTCATAACTTAGATGATCATTGTAATTATATTTGTAATGACGTCAAAATATAATTGAATATACCTACCTTTTCTTTCACCAGCATTATACTGGGATGCCAACTTTTTCTTTACTACTAATAATTCAAACACTTTTCTTAATGGTCCTTCAAATGGAACAAGGGTCCACCATGACCAAATAAAGGGAAGCATTGATCAAGCACTTTCTTCAAAAAGTCATAATTCAGTGGAAAATTCTTTTCCAACCAAAATATGTTATAAACTTTTTTCATAAAATACATTATGGATGGTAAGAAACAACTTCTTTCTTTCTGCAAACAAAAAATTTTAAAATTTAAACAGAAAAATCATATTTAAAAACATTTCAAATGAAAGAAAAGAAAATCCCAATAAAAAATAATTGAATTAGTCAAATTTAACGAATGGTTAATCAGATTGTTTGATACATTTAAAAATTGAATCAAATTATTTTTATACCTTTTAGTTATTTAAAAAAAATACAATTGAAGATAAAAGTATATAAAGGCTTTTTTATCCTCTCATTTATTAAGTTGAATGTTGAGTTGAATATCATTATTTCCTTCAATTCCTGATATGGTATCAGAGCCAGGTTATATAATATTTTCCTTGAAGTTTTTACCAAATACCTTGTTTCACTTAACTAAATCAAATTGTTTTGTTCTGTATATAGGTTAAAGGAAAAAAAATATAAGTTTTAAAACTGAAGACAACATTGAAGACAAAATCATATGGTATCAGAGTACTCTCATTTATTAATTTGTAAGTTGAATTGAATATTATTATTCCTTTCAATTTATGATATGGTATCAGAGTCAGGTTATATAATATTTTTCCAAAAGTTTTATCAAGTTGATTGTTAAATTAAATAGTATTATTCCTTTCAATTCTTGATATGGTATTAGAGTCAAGTTATACAATATTTTCTCAAAATTAAAATATTAAATTATATAATATTTTTCCAGAAGCTTTTATCAAGTTGAATATTAAGTTAAATAATATTATTTCTTTCAATTCTTGATATGGTATCAGAGCCAGGTTATACAATATTTTCTCAAAATTAAGACATTCAATAGTATATACCAATGTATTTACAGTTTTCCGTCCCAATTGAATACTGTTATACCTCTTATCCAATTACCATGAAAATAATTGGGACATAACTTTACCATGAACTTCATAATTCACCTAAAAAAAGATTACAAAAATAAATATAATTAAGTAATAGATGACTCATTTACAAATTATAATACCTTGAGTAATTTCTTTAAATCAAATTCAATTGCTTCCACCAATCATCATTTGATTTTCCTTTACAATTTTCGTAGATAAATGAGCCCCAACCATTAAGATCTAATTTTATCTCTTCAAAACCACAAATTTTCTATCTACCAAAATTACTTTAACTGCTGTTTCACTCAAAATGTGTGATATATCCTGTTGATATCGTGCAGCAAAACCATCAGACACTTTCAATCAATCTTTTATTGTCCTCTCCATTCTGTAGCCTTTGTGAACCCCATGTTGGACAGCCTTTTTATAATTCCCAAGTTCAATAGTGATTTGTCTTTTCTAAAAAAATTATAAGGACATTAAAAATTAACTTAAATACAAAATTCAAGATATAAAAATGTTTATAAAAAAATGTAACATATATAACCAACAAAGTCCATTTGAATGCCCTTCACATTGATGATTCAAATGTAGACCAACTAGAAAAAGATAAAGATACAATAATGGAAACAGTCACCAGAATCTTACTAACCTTGCAGAAACTTATATAGGCTTGACAACTTACATTAGATGCAGATCCTAAATTACCTCTAGAATCCTTAGGATCATAGAGATGACCTCCATAAGAGATCATCAAATTAAAGCAAGGTCAAGTAATAAAAGCAAAAGGAATAATCCAGAACAGAAATAAAATAAATCAGAATATGTAGCTAGGGCCAGACTTGAATATGGCAAAGTTAAGTAAGCAAAATTAGACATGAGTTTTTAGGGTTTTGTAAAGAGGACTCCAAAAACTCAAGGTAAGATCTAATGATAAATAGTTCAGGCATGTATCTTTCAAAACCGAAAATTACAAGGAAAAAAACTCAAAATCAGCATTAAGGGTTTTGTAAAGAGGACTCCAAACAAAGGTGAGGCAATATAACTATAGAAGCATTCATAGAATTTACCTTCATTCATTGAGGACAGAAGCAAAATAGAAATTGTATCTAAAAGAGGGCTTCCTTTTCATGCAGGTTTGGATCAGCAATATCTTGGCCACGATTTTATTCTCTTCAAAAACTCTCACAAAATCCATACTTCCCCCAAAGCCCAAACAGCAATCTCCACTGTTGAGCGCATAAAATCCATACTTCCTCCTTACCAATGCCATTGTCGACCCTCAACCTTCATTGTCCCCACTTCGCAGTTCATCATCAACTATTCGTCACACCCCGTCATCCACCCTTAAATCCTTGGGGGGTGCTAATTGCAGTTTGAAAAATATATTACAGTGCTGATTGCACCTTGACATTTTTTATTATATTTTTAACATAAAAGAGAATTAAGGAACAATACCCAAATTCATTGAGTGCAACATTTAAAATTTATTTCTCATATTATAATGAGAAGTTTCCCGTCCATCTTGAACTTCGAGGAGCTCACTTGTTATAACCTTAACCATGGTCGGACTTCTATCCCTAGGAACCTCTTCTTCATTTCTTTCTGTCACAAAAAATACAATTACCATAATATACCTTTTTAGTCATTTGAATTTAAAACAAAAATGCACAATCACCTATGCCACTTAAATTTGCTCCTTCAATTCGCTTGTTATCACTCTTTTCATCAATTGCAGCACCCTTTCTAGACCTCTTACCACTCTTTTCATCAGGGGCCGAGATGGCTCAGCAGCAGCAACGGCGGACCAAAGAAACAAGAGAGCTCTGGAGCGGCGGCGGCAGCAGCAACAACAACAAAAGAGAGGGCTGAAGAGCAACAAGTTGCAATACCAGATCTAGAAAATGACCCCTTTAAAAAGAGACATTTAATTTAATTCATTCTCATCCTCCATGATACAAGACAGAACAGTAAAAATACTACATACACATTTAAAATCAACCATATCTATACGTACGTCTATTATTGTTAACAAGAAATTTGTTAAAGAGTTGTGATGTGAGAGAGCGAGAGGGAGGGGGGAGGGGGGGAAGAGAGATGAATAGAGAAACAGAACATAGGAGAGGCCAAAAGAGAGTAGAAGCAGAAAGCGAAAGTGAATCAAGGGAACTGAAATGCAATGCTCTATCAATCTGTGAACACATATAGTCCATTAGCCTTGGCGGATTGTTCATGGCCTATGACTCCTCACTACATTTTATTTATTTACACAACACATATCAAATTATAATTCATAGTACACCAAGCAACATAACTATAACAGTCAAATTACATAACTTTTGGCAAAGTATAAACACACATCAACACACAATACCTCAAAGAAACAAGCACTTCCTAACTATTTCAATAACTTTCAACATTATTGTAACAGGACTAAAAGAGGAAGAGAAGATACATATAAACCCACAAATTATTAGAAGAATGTGAAAAAAATTAAGCGTTGACAGAAGCATCTCTAAACAAGCATTTGGTTTGCTCCATTCAATTTCAAACTTAACATATGTAAGACTAAACTACCCATTCTCTTTCACCCAGCTTCTCATTTTTAAATGTCTATAATATAATAAGGACAAGTACTTACTGGACTCCAAAAATGTAATTGTAAACAACTGACATATCAAGCAGACATCTGTTGACAGCTTGAAAAAATTAAGTAACTATATTCTGTTGTCCTGGGTCATTGAATATCAGACTGAACACAATATTCAGCTTAATTCATATGGTAAAGCAAGCAAATTCATGTTTTACCTTTTTTTACCTAGGTTTGGCAAAATGAATTGACTGTACAGAGGAGTGGAGCAATGAGGTCGCTAGTGATCAACTGGTTGTAATTGAAGCAGGGCAAAAGAGAATGTAGAGATAGCTGGAGCAGCGATAGGGGAGACCAGCCAAGATGGCTTAACAACAGCAACAGCAGACCAGAGAGAATAGAGGATTCTGGAGCAGCAAGAACAGAGAGGGTTGGAGAGGAGCAAGTTGCAATAGCAGATCTAGCAAATGAATTCTTTTTTAAAAGAGACATTTCATTTAATTCACTCTCATCCTCTAATGCCAGGCCAGAAAAGTAAAAATAACACAACATCTATATGTGTCTATTATTGTCAACAAACATTTTGCTATGGAATTGTTATATAAAGACAAAAAGGGAAACAGATCATAGGAGATACCAGAAGAGAGTAGAAGCAGAGAGGGAAAGAGAATCAAGGGAACTGAAATGCAATGCTCTATTAATCTGCCAACATATTTAGTACATTAGCCTTAGGGGATTATTTATTAGTACATTAGCCTTTGGGGATTATTTATGACCCATGACTCCAATTCTGCAAACTACCTTGACAGCTAACTGGTTCCATTTATTTATTTACATAAAACATCTCAAATTATAATTCCTAGTACACCAAGCAACATTAGTATAACTTTCAAATTACATCATTTGTTGCAAAGTATAAGCTAACATTTTGTGAGAACTCAGAATCTCAATCTTCTTATTGATGACTTGAGTATGATGTACGGGGAAATATACAAAGAAATCATAAAACGTGGGAATCCCACATAATCAGCAGAAAATTAAATGGCATAAAACAAAAATTCCTAATTCCATAAAATCTGAGACATAACCTAGAATTAAACGAAACTAATTGAATCAGCTTTTGGGTTTAGGGTTCAGTCCAAAAGCTAACCAACACATTTACAAAAAATGTTTTATAGAAACAAGCACTTCCTAGCTATTTCAAGAACTTCATCATTATTATAGCCAAATTGAAAGAGGAAAAGAGGATACGTTGAACCTACAAATTATTAGAAAATAACAATAACAAAGCCTTGTCCCACTAGATGGGGTCGGCTACATAGATCACACGACACCATTGTGCTTTATTGTAAACCATATCCCTGGATAAATTATTAAATAAAAGATCTTTTTCTATAACCTTTTTGAGAGTGCATTTCGGTCTTCTTCTATCCATTTTCAAATGATTCCACATTGTTTGATCCACCCTCCTTACCAATGTCTCAAATGGCCTTCTCTAAACATGTTCAAACCACCTCAATCGATTTTCCACCATTTTCTACTCAATAGCCGCCACTTCAACCCATCCACGGATTTGATAATTACGAATTCTATTCATTCTAGTATAGCTACACATCCATCTAAACAATTCTCATCTTAGCCACCCCCACTTTATGTTCATATTATCCCTTTCAAAACCTAACATTCGCTACCATAAAAATTATTAGAAGAATGTAGCCCAAAAAAAAAAAGCATCGACAAAAACATCTCTAAAGTCTAAACAAGCATTTGGTTGGCTTCATGCAACTTCAAACTTAACATATGCAAATCTAAACTCATTAATTCCTAACTCCATATTCTCTTTAACCGAGCTTTTCAATTTTAAATGTCTATAATATAATAAAGACTGGTACTAACTTACCTTAAATTTGTAAGTGTAAAAAATTGATATATCAAGGAAACATCTGTTGTCGACAGCTTGACAAAATCAATTAACTATATTCTGTTGTCCAGAGTCATTGAATATCCGCCTCAACACAATACTGGACTTGATTCCTACGGTGCAACAAGCAAATTAATTTTTTACTTTTTCTTTTTCCTTAAATTGGCAAAATGAAGTGACTGTACATAGGAGTGGAACAAAGAGGCCGCTTGTTGTCAACTGGTTGTAACTGAAGCAAAGCAAGAGAGAAGGTAGAGATGACCAGAGCAGCGATAGGGCAGAAAGGCCGAGATGGCTCGACAGCAGCAACAGCGGACCAAAGAGACCAGAGTGATCTGGAGCAACTGCAACAAAGAGAGCTGGATAGCAGCAAGTGGTGATGCCGTATGTAGAAAATGATTTTTGTTAAAAGAGACATTTCATTTAATTCATTCTCATCCTCCCTGACACAAGCCAGAAAAGTAAAAATAACAACAAACAGATTTAGAATCAACTATACCTATGCGTATGTCTATTAGTGTTAGCAAGCATTTTGCAATAGAATTGTGATAAGAGAGAGAAAGATGAAAAGGGAAAGAGAACATAAGAGAAACCGTAAGAGAATAAAAGCATAGGGGGGGGAGGAACTGAAATGCAATGATATATACACACATAGTACTACGTTAGGCATAGATGATTATTTCTAGCCTATGACTCCTAACCACCTAATGGCTAACTAGTTCCACTTATTTATTCACACAGCACATTTCAAATTATTATTCGTAGTACATCAAGCAACATAACTAATTTGAACGTGTTTTGGTAAAACGTAAGCTGATATTTACACACAATACTTCATAGAAACAAGCACTTCCTAACAAATTTAAGAAATTTCAACATTATTAAAGAAACACTAAAAGAGGAAGGGAGGATATATTGAACCCACAAATTACAAGAAGAATGTGAAAAAAAATAAACATTGACAGAAGCATAAAAATCCAAACAAGCATTTGGTTTGCTTCATTCAACTTCAAATTTAGCATATGTAAATCTAAACTCATTTATTCCTAAGTCCCCATTATCTTTCACCCAGCTTTTCACTTTTAAATGACTGTAATATAATAAGGACTAGTACTAACTGGACTTCAAATTTGTAAGCGTAAACAATTGAAATATCAAACAAACATCTGTTGTCGAAAGCTTGACGAAATGAAGTAACTATATTCTGTTGTCCAAGGTCAATGAATATCCGAAAAAAAAAACTATTCTACTTGGTTCCTATAGTCCAGCAAGCAAATTAATGTTTTACTTTTTTTTTACCTGAGTTTGGTGAAATGAAGTGACTGTACAGAAAAGTGGAGCAAAGAGGTTGCTCGGGGTCAACTGGTTGTAAATGAATGAGACCAACAGAGAAGGGAGAGATGGCCAGAGCAGCGATAGGGCAGAGAGGCCGAGATGACTCAACAGCAGCAACAGCGGACCAGAGAGACCACAGAACTCTGGAGCAGCAACAACAGAGAGGGCTGGAGAGCAGCCAATGCGAAACCAGATCTAGAAAATGATAATTTTGAAAAGACACATTTCATTTAATTCATTCTCATCCTCCCTGATACAAGACAGAACAATAAAAATAACTACAAACACATTTAAAAGCAATTATATCTACACGTATGTCTATCATTGTTAACAAGCATTTTGTTATAGAATTGTGATAAGAAAGAGAGAGAAAGATGAAAGGGAAATAGTACATACGAGAAACCAGAAGAGTGTAGAACCAGAGAGGTAAAGAGAATCAGGGGAACAGGGAACTGAAATGCAATGCTCTTTTACTCTGTCAACACAAATAGTACATTAGCCTTAGGGGATTAATTATATCATATGACTCCTAACTACCTCAACGGCTGATTGTTTCCATTTCTTTATTTATTCACATAACAAATTTCAAATTAGAATTCCCAGTACACCAAGCAACATAACTATAACTTTCAGATTGCATAAATTTTTGGCAAAGTATAAGCTTACATTACACACAATACCTCATAAAAACAAGCACTTCCTAACTATTTCAAGAAATTTCAATATCATTATAGCAGGACTAAAAGAGGAAGAGAGGATATATTGAACCCACAGATTATTAGAAGAATGTAGCGGAAAAAAAAAAGCATGGACAGAGCCATTTCTAAAGTCTAAAAAAGCATTTGGTTCACTTCATCCAACTTCAAACTTAACAGTTAACATTTGTAAGTCTAAACTCATTTATTCCTAACTCCCCATTCTCTTTCACTCAGCTTTTCATTTTTAAATGCCTAAAATATAAGAAGGACTAGTACTAACTAGCCTTCAAATTGTAAGAGAAAACCATTGACATATCAATAAAACAGTTGTTAACTGACCTCTTAGAAATAAAACCCCCAAGTATATTACATTACATACAGCCCCATTTTATTTGAAAGATTGGTCATTTGGATAAGCTGTATAATGTCATATAGCATACCATGAATTGAAAGAGACCTCCAAGTTTAAGAAAACAAAACAGAGAGCCTCATAGTAAAGGAAGCATTCAAGAAAAAAACGACATTGATTCAGCAAACATTCAAGTTGCTAAAGCGAATAAAAATTAATGTAATAGAATAAAACTCACAATCAAGCTCCACTTCTAACTCTCGATGTGACTGACAATGATAAAGAAAATAATCAAGAAATTTAATTTTGGTAGCTGTCAAGTCAGACAGTTATTATCACCAATATGGAGAGTCTAGGGAGTGGAATCAATTTTTTCAATGAGATATGATTTACTGTTTTAGCATTCAACTATGCCTATACACAAATTTCAGAAAAGTTAAAGAATTATACTAAGCAAGCAAGCAGGACCAAATTTGTTAAGAAGTAATTAACCAAGGAAAAAAAAGCTATAGTAAATATTCAACTCATTCAGCATCGAAATGGATAAAAAGGAGTAAACAAGGAGATAAAGACTCCAAGTTAAGAGGGTGATCACCAAAGAAGTTATGGGAGTGATAAGAGAAACCATACCTCAAAGAAGAAGACGGTGAAGCCAGTCACAAGACACGGTTGAAGGCTCGTCGTCGATGAGGCGAATAAGAAGAAGGCGCGCCTGGTTTGTTTCGAGATTGAAGCGAAGAAAAAGAAGAAAGACGAAAGCAGGTGAAAGGTCTGAGAAGACGAAAGCAGGTGAAAGGTCTGAGACGAGAGAACGTTGGAAGCGGCCAGAGTAACGGTAACTAGTTTAATTTTTAGGGCCACTCCCCGTAATAATAATAGTACTAATAATAATAATAATAATAATAATAATATTTTAAAATCATATTTACTTGCAATCGCGTTAAAAGCAAGCCTAACGAATTTAGCAACATGGATCGATCAGATTGGAAAAATATTTGGGAATCTCGATTGATCCTGGTAGGGACAGATCACAAGTTTACTTTCAGGTGATTAAATCAATGGAAAGAAGAACCTCTGCATGGAAGTCTCGTCTTTTATCTCAAGCATTTAGGCATGCTCTCATAAGATCAGTTCTATCAACTGCAAACCTTCATGTTCACTCATGTACCAAACTGCCTCTTCACATTTGTCAAAGAAGTGATTTAAGATGCATTAATTTCTTTTGGGGATCGAATGGTGATAAGAAACGGATTCATCTGCCCAAGAAGGACGTTCTATTCTTGCCTACCAATGAAGGAGGTCTTGGTCTTCGCTCTACTGCTCAGGTAAATCGTGCGCTCTTAGCTAAACAAGCTTGGATAATCTTATCTTCTCATCCCAATTCTCTATTGCTTAACACTCTGAGGATCAAGTACTATGATCTATCAAGTTCATCAAGAACAAATCTGGTTAAAAAACCATTCTCTTCATGAATTTGGAAAGGTATCTTTCAATGTTCTGATCTCATTACTAATCATTTATAAAGTGGAAAGTTGGTTCTGGGAGTTCAATTCCATGTAACCACTGTTTGTGGTGGCCCATGCCATTTGGATTATCTATATCTGAAAATATTCAGATTGTTGCTGATATGTTAGTGCATTTCCCATCAAGTTGGAATCCTATAAAATGGAATTCTAGACTTGTCAGTGAACTATATTCCCCTGATGTAGCTCGCATCATTCTCAGAACCCCTCTCTCCCTCACTGATCGACCTGACAAATTCATTTAGACCAAACATTCCTCAGGAAATCACTCAGCTAGAGAAGGATATAAATTGTGCAGATCAATATCATCTCCATCATCTCATGATCGTTTCTAGAAATTTCTTTGGTCTATTTCACTTCCAATGAAAAATTTGTTGTTCAGATCAATATTATCTCTTGCCCATAGTCTCGTTCAATCTGGTTTGATGGGTTATCAATTAAGCTCCCTGTCTCTGATTTTCAAAGCTTCCAACTCTGGCTCAAAGAACCTATTCAGTTTGCAGCAAGATGGGTTACTGGAACCACTTCACTCCATAATTATACTCATAAATGTTTTTTGGAGGAAAAGGAATATGGCTTTTCATAATGGTTCAATCATTTCTCCGCAGCAAGTTATCAAGGAAATACAACATGATTTATCCTTTGCCTCTTTAGCTTTTACATCTTGCTCATCATCATCATCATCTATAATTGAGAATCCATCAGTTTGTGCTTTAGGGGGTATAGATTATAATCTTCATTAGCAAGGATGGTCCATTTTTTTGCATAAATACAAATACAGAAGGAAGCAACATTGTAGATCATGGATTTGTTTT
>QFDD01002727.1:0-22449 GCA_006871305.1 Vachellia collinsii | reverse complement strand
GATCAATGTTTAATTGGAATTACGCTGGAAGTAATTAAAATAATTTAATTTAATTGTAATGAATATATATTATTTAAATGAAATATAAAAATATCTTCATTTGACTACAAAAAATATTTTAAGTAAAAAGTCATGTTTAAAAACACTAAATAATAAAACGAGCGAGAGAGGGTGATGATGGGGGGAATGGACAAAATAATAAGTATTTTATTAGATGTATAAGGAGCAGGAGATTTGAAAAAGATGCACATTTTATTTATTTTGTTTGGGGTAATTACTATAAAGTCCCATATAAAAGAATTAATATCAGAAATATTCCAATGACAACTGAAGCAGTTAACATTGACAACTCAAGTAACTCTCATTGACAACTTCTTGAAACCTTTTTGATATTAATTCTCTTGGGATTTTATAAAAATTCCCTTTTTTTAATTGAGGAGGAACAAGTGGAGGGAAGAAATACTGGCATGCTACACGTTGGGTTGGAAACTGAGAAAAGCAAGCCATTCCTCTCCTCTCAAACCAGTTCGTTCGAATCTCTCCCTCCATCTTTGCCGGTGTCTAATTGGGTTCAGGTTTTACCTTTTCAAATGCACTGCTTTGCTCTACATGCTTGCAAACACACGGCTTAACGTTCACTACTATTCTACTAAGCAAACCAAAAATAAAAAATAAAAAATCTCCCAATTAGACATTTGAAACTCTTGTATCCTCATAATGTACGTACAGGACATCAATGAGTCATATAATATGTTTGAAACCACTATGTGCCCGTAAATTAAGTGACAATTGGGCGGACATTCATTTGCAGTGCGCTTTCATCGTGAAACCAAACCCATCGTGATCACACTAGCTACATGTCTAACTGCCAACGATAGTGTGTGTTGTGGATCATTCAAGGCCGGCACGAGTTCATTGGAACACATGATAGATAGATTAACATGATTCCACTGTCAGACGAAAAATTGAAAGATGCTGATGAGAAATCACAACGCATGGTTCAAACCCAGCTGAGGAGAGAAAAGAACTCTTCCTTTTACTTATGCCGCGGCGCAGACACATTACAGTACAGTACTTTGCATGATCACCCCCTTGCATCAAGACAGAAAGAAAATATATTTGGAAGTTGTAACCACCTCATTGAATAATATTTCTAGGTCACGGTTCGGTCTGGCAGACAAATCGCAGACGAGCACCTGGCCAAAGTAATGTTTTCACGTAAGACGCTGCGCTGGATTAAAATATAGCACATATTAGGTGAGCGTTCGGTATCATATATTCACCCATGCAACTTAAAAAAAAAAAAAAAAAGCTTTTGTATAACCTAAGGCCCTTCGCCAATAATTCCTCCTCCATTGTCAAAACGTCAATTAATTCGGTCCCCTTAATTAGTTTCAAATCTTACCCCTGGACTAAATCACCAGCTTCAAAAATCTCAGCCTTTCAATTAAGACGATTCCAAACTAAGCTTTAATCCAAGGAGACATTTTCATTCTGAATTAATGCATACATGTGTATGATATTGATACTTGACTTTTATTTTCTTGGCTAACGCATTTTGACCACTTCCTTCTATTTTCTCTCCTGCAGCTGCAAACACTCAGAGACTACTACCATAAAAGAGTCACCTCATCACTCGCTGCTCCCGTTCTCGAATATTTCACGCGCTCGCCATGCAAAATGTCTTTTAGGGAAAATCATTAACTATTTGTACGAATTCGCAATCACTCATCATCATCAAACCCATCTTTTCAATTTTCATACTCAATCCAAAAAACAAAACAGAGTTTCTCTTTTCATATATCATCAACCCCTCACCCATCACATGCAGTTGCAGTTGAAATTAGTTCAGCAACTCTTACATGGCTCCTTCCAAGTCTCCTCCTCCTTCACCTGCTCATCCGTCTTCTATGCAGATACCTTTTCTTATCTGTCTTCTTCTCATCTCCCTGCTCATCCTTCTCTCTGTACTATCTACCAAGCCCCAGAAATGCCCTCCTCCTAAGTTCACCCATCGCCTACTTCATGACCACCAAGAACAAGAAATCACAGAACCTCCAGCTTGGTTCAATTCCATATCAAAACATCTTAAGACCGACAGGATTAAGGTAGGTCTCGTTAACATCGATCAAAAACTCGACGCTAGCCTATTACAACATCTGCCTCCACGAGTAGAGACAGTTCCTGTCAATTTTGATCGCGTCGATGAGAATTTGAAATGGGCAGACTTTTTCCCCGAGTGGATTGATGAGGAGCAGAAGCGGGGACCACCGCGTTGTCCCAGAATGCCGATGCCGGAGACTCACCGCCGGGATCTGAATGTGGTGGTGGTCAGAGTCCCGTGTGGGGGGGAGAATAAGGAAGGACTCAGCAGAGACGTGTTTAGGTTACAGGTAAACCTGGTGGCGGCTAATCTGGCGGTGGAGAGTGGGTGGTTGAATCAGGATTCTCATCGAACGGTGTTCGTTGTGTTCATTGGGAGATGTGGTCCCATGGTTGAGATATTCAGATGCGATGATCTTTTAACGCACGAAGGCGAGTACTGGGTGTATAAGCCACAGTTATGGAGGCTCAAGCGGCTAACACTCATGCCTGCGGGTTCATGCGAGATTGCTCCCAGTTTTGCAGAAACAGGTACGTTCTTGGTTCGCCTTTAATTATAATTTACGTTTGTCAAGTTGTCCCTTTGTCTCTGCCGGTGAAATGATGGATTATACTATATGGAAATTAATTATGAGATAAAATCATATCTCGATGGGTGGCTAGCCGCTAGCTAACGTGTGCAGATTGAGCTGACGTTACCCGAATATTTTAGGTAGTATTATCAATCATATTAAATCAAATAAATGGGCGTCATAGAAATTATAAATTAAATTATCTGGTGCAATAATAATCATGCCATTGCCAGCAAAGGGATTCGCTGCGTTCATTTTCTGGGCTGCTTATTCTGGTCAAGAATATTTATTAACATTAAAAGCAAAACATTGGTGATTGGGATCGGTCAACATATAATTCCTCCCACTAATACCAATTCACACGCTTCTTGTATACTCAACCCTGCGTATCACCACCGTCCCTCCTCAGATTTGGTGAAGCTTAGCTGGTCTAAAAGCGTCTCCATATTCAGAAATTTAAGCAATGATTTTGTCACGCAATTAATTTTAAAAATAATCCTGGTCATCGTTGACATCTTTTAATTCGGTTACTTATGTCATACCCGTCCGTTTTTTTTCCCCTTTTGTAAAGCATTAATTCCGTAGTCACCTGCACATTTAATAAGAGTAGCTGCTCTCTTTCTTTCTTATTGTTCTTCTTCTTCGCTATAGTTCCAGAGATAGATTGATTAAATAATGAGGTTTTGTTGATCACGCTTGCATGGTTATGTTGCAGCAGGTAAAGAGGTGTGGAGGGCTTACATGAAAAACAATAACAGCGGCACCATGCGGGCCCCTAGGGTAGCATATGCCACAGTGCTTCACTCGTCAGAAGCATATGTTTGTGGTGCAATAGCTTTAGCCCAAAGCATCCTCCAAACTCTTAAACACCACCCCCTTAAGCCCAGCACAGACTTGGTCCTTCTTGCCGATAAATCAATCGGTCCCAAATCCACAAGAGGCCTTGAAGCCGCTGGCTGGAAGATCAAGCGCATCAAACGCATCCTAAGCCCCTTCGCCAAAAAGAATTCATATAACCGATGGAATTACAGTAAGCTCCAGCTATGGAAGCTCACAGAGTACGACAAAGTCATATTCATTGATTCTGATCTCTTGGTACTGAAGAACATCCACGACTTCTCCTTCCACCCTCAGCTCTCTGCCTCGCCCAATGACTTCTCCTTGTTCAATTCTGGGTTGATGATAATAGAACCATCTGAGTGCATGTTCGATGATATGATGCAGAAGAGATTCAAAGTGGGATCCTACAACGGAGGAGACCAAGGGTTTCTGAACGAGATCTTCACGTGGTGGCACAGGTTGCCTTCGAAGCTGAATTATTTGAAGTTTCATGAACGTTATGCAGAGAAGGAGACTGAACTGGAGGGGGTTTATGCCATACATTATCTGGGTTTGAAGCCGTGGCTGTGTTATAAGGATTATGATTGTAACTGGGACCTGAAGGATCACCAGAAATTTGCGAGCGACTTGGCTCACCGGAAGTGGTGGCAGGTTTATGAAAAGATGCCCAGGGAGTTGCAGACTTACTGTGGCCTCACCAAGAAGATGGATGACAAATTGATGACGTGGAGGAGTAGAGCTAGAAATGCTAGTTTGGCCGGTGGCCATTGGAAGGTTAAGATTAGGGATCCCAGAAGGAAGCATTTTGTAGCATGACGAGGACGCTCCTCTACGTTAATTGATTTCCGTTTCTTATTCATTAATTAATACTCACTCTTAAGTGGCTGTTTAGATTAATCATGAAATTTACTTTTTCAACCTAATTTTTGATCTATAAGTATATCAAAAGAATTTTGATTTAATTTATGTAAACGCACTTTTCTAACATCATGTCAAACAGACTCTCAATCCCCATCTTATCTTTTATACCTTTTTTTTTTTTATAATTTTTAAGTCATTTATAAGAAACAACAGATACAAAACATTTACTTTATTTGAAAATGAGGCTTTGGTTATTTTATTTGAAAACAGTTTTTGTATTTTTAAATGAATAAAGGTTTAAATTTGCAATCAAATGTTTACCTAGATACAGCTGTCACATTTTACTTTTGAAGAATTAAAAATAACCATTATGTTTTTTAAATGGAGCAAAATAAATAAAACCGTTAATTTTCTAACTTTAATTGTAACATTTGCTGACCTTGATTATGATCCATGCCTCAAAGAAATTGATGAACGTTTGAACAAATTAATAGTTTTACTTATTTTGCTCCATTTAAAAAATATAATAACTATTTTTGCACCATTTAAAAGTAAAATGTGCTAGTTACAATGAGTTAACGTTTGCCAAATTTATACATTTACCCATTTTAAAACTAAAAGTAAAAATTTGTTTGATAATTTATTTTTAGATGGGTGTTTTTAAAAAATAACAAAAATGGAGACCTATTTTCACAAACTTAAATATCAAAACAGGTTCAACAAAGTTTTATAAATAAAAATACGAGAAAATTACTATAGGGTCATAAATAAGAGAATTGATATCAGTAAAGTCTCATTGACAATTTAAACGGTTACAATTAACAACTAAAATAATTACCATTAACAATCTCTAAGAATATTAATGATATTCCACTGCAAATTAAATTTAATCGATTGGTAGTATAACGGTCCCACAGTCAAATACTCAAATCCCACGTGCATCTCCAAAAACCTGTCTTAAGAAGGGACTGATCCAACGGTTTTCGCCCGCCCTCTTGTCTCTTGCCTCTTTTAACAAGGACGTACAATATTCTATAACTAATTTTTTTACGAGATCTAAGACCGTAAGCAACTTACTATGAATTGAGTACAGTATATATAAATCATACGTAATAACAATTATATTATAATATCTAATAAATTTTAAAAATTTTATCAATAAACTTCTTCTACTTCTCATTAATAAGTTATTGAAAGTTATTATATCTATTAATTGGAATATAATCCTGATTTTCCTTATAAAATATAAAATTTATGAAATGTGCACAAGTTTATATATTATGAACTGTTTTCACATTTATAAATCTTACCATTGACAAAAAATATAAATAAAATTTTAATATTGACCATTTCAAGTAAAAAATTAAATAAAAATATAAATAACAGTCTGATCCTTTCCGTGGTTTACATCCCTAGTCGGTGTTTCCCTCTTCGGTTGAAGCACACGACACAGATCAGCTCAGCAACGCAAGGAAACTGGGCAGAACCTCTTGGACTCTCAATTTCCGCGGGACCTGTCCGTCTCTTGTCTCCGAGTTCTAGGGTTTCCTTCCAAACACAAACATGGCGCCCTTCACGGCGGAGATAGGGAAGACCACCCTCGATTCGGGCTGGCTCGCCGCCAGGTCCACGGAGATCCAATTCACTGGCACTCAGCTCACCACCACTCATCCTCCAGCTGGACCCACTTCGCCATGGATGGAAGCCGTCGTGCCTGGAACGTAATCCATCTTTCTCTCTTCAGTGGCCCAAGTAGACTCGGGCTGCACATTTTACTTCCTATTATTGATTCCGTTATTATGGATACATTATGCGATAAGAGTTTGGACAAGTGTTAGTTGCTGGTGTTTTTTCCTCCTTGAACTGAAACTTTGCTGATTAAGTGGCATCAATTGACAGCGTTCTCTCGACCTTGGTGAAGAACAAAATCGTGCCCGATCCTTTTTATGGACTTGAAAATGAAGCAATCATAGACATTGCTGACGCTGGACGAGAGTATTACACATTCTGGTTCTTTACAAAGTTCCAGTGTAAGCTGGTAGGAATCTTGCTTCCGACACTATACAATTATATGCATAGAAGTGTGACAATTCAATTTGGTTTCGTTTTGTCATTTGTGGCTTATATTCTTCTTCTTTTTCTTGAAGTATGCCTTTTTCAAAGCCAAAAGAGAATACCATACCAAGAAGGCCATGGAATTGTTATAGACAGAAAAACATCTAATACAAAAACTTTATCTTTTGTACAAAAGGTGGTTTCTGATTGAAAAATAGTTTCATCAAAGGTTTGATGGACGTAACAATTTGTTGATCCTTCGCAGTCAACCAATCAGCACTGTGATATGAACTTCCGTGGAATCAATTACTCTGCCGATGTATTTATAAACGGCCACCAAATGATTCTCCCGAAAGGAATGTTTCGTAGGCATTCTCTTGATGTCACTGATATTCTGCATCCTGATGGTAGTAACCTGCTTGCTGTTCTTGTTCACCCTCCGGATCATCCTGGAAAAATCCCCCCTGAAGGGGGACAAGGTGGCGATCACGAGGTTGTGACAACATCGCATTCACTTATCAGTTCCCTTATTTGATAACTTTTCAAACCACTTTTGAAAAATTATCTTTCAGGAATCCATGCTTTCTGTATACTTAAGTCTTGCCCCCCCCCCTTTTCAGATAGGCAAAGATGTGGCTGCACAATACGTTGAAGGTTGGGACTGGATGGCTCCAATAAGGTGACATTGTTGTTACTGCTAGGATAAATATTTTGTAGTTAGTTTTGTGTTCTGGATGAGGTACTTATTTTTATCGAAGCATTTCTGATTTAAGAGTCGTGCTCTTTTCTCTTTTGACTGGGTGGTGTTAGGCTTGTAAATATGCCATTGTTGCAACAATCTTCTAATCATATTTATATGTAGAAAGATTCAATCCGTTAATTTCTTCACCTTTTTGGTCATTAATTGAACAAGATGTTGTTTCATTGAGCACTAGCTATTAGGCAGGAAGCATTTGTATAAAAATACAGTTGGTCTGGAATAGGATCCTGTGTCCAAGATCTAAATAAATAAACATACGCACAGGCTATTTCTGATGCAAATATTTATTTTGATCGCAGAGATAGGAATACTGGAATATGGGATGAAGTGTCCATTTCAATTACTGGGGTGAGTTAAGTGTGAAATGCCTTAATTTCTACCAACCTACCCAAGTATCTTGATTCCTTTGTTTTTTCCTCTCCGATGTATTTAAGGATTTGGTGTTGTCACCAACATTAAGACCTTTCTTCTTTCTCCTACTCACTTCGGCAATTTCATATGCTTGTTTATAAAACATTTTTCCTGGTAATCATTTTAGCTGTAATTCATGGTGAAATATGGCTGAACCTTTCGGATCTAAAAGCAGCTGAGATATTTTAATGAGATATACTTTGTTATTTTTTTATGAGATGTATCATGATGAGTTACTGAGATGAATGAAAAACAAAACCAGCTTGTTGCAGAGACATGAGTTGGAAATCAGAAATACACTGTTGGTTTTTTTTGGTCAACCAATCTAAAAATTAACTCATCCAATTTTTTATTTGATATCTTCGTCATTGTTCATTCAGCCATTTGGCTAGTATCATTTCATTATCTCTGTCTTTTTGCAGCCTGTGAAAATAATTGATCCACACTTGGTGTCATCGTTTTTTGACAATTATAAGAGAGTATATCTGCATACTACAGTTGAATTGGAAAACAGGAGTGCATGGATTGCTGAGTGTTCTCTTAATATCCAAGTTAAGACTGATGTTGAGGAGAACACTTGCTTAATAGAGCATCTTCAAACTCAGCATGTCTCAGTTCCTGCTAAATCAAAGTTACAATATACGTTTCCTCAGGTTAGTTATACCATCTTTTCTACTAGCATAGGAAACTGTTAATCTACTGTCAACTTACTCAGTAATTCTGAGAACCTTGATCAACAAATTGGGCATTCTGAATATGGTTTTTCAATCTATAATCCTACAGTCTATTAATATTTTGTTAGCTTTTGTTGCTTCTGTTCTGCATGGCTTGTCTCATTTGACTCTTGCCCATAACTGTATTTCACTTCTAGAATTTGGTGTCAAATTTTTATGAGCCCGTGTATTGGGAGCCAATGGCTCTTGGTGCGTCAGTTGTCATCAATTATAGGTTCAGAAGACCTTTAAGTTAAGCAACACGTCACACACACACCAAGAAAAAAAAATTCTAAACTTCTCAAGTGATTGTCCCTATAGTTTCTGTTCAAAATAAGATTGACATGAACTTGTCTGTTATTGGATGGATAATCTTTCGTAGCATCCTTTTGCCATGTATCCTGTTCTTCTGCATGTATTAAGGTGGATGGTTCAAAGCTTCTATTGAAGTTATCATGATCTGAAACTGTGAATTGGCAGCTTTTCTTCTACAAGCCCAATTTATGGTGGCCTAATGGAATGGGAAAACAATCTTTGTACAATGTTGCTATTGACATTGATGTTAAGGGATATGGAGAATCTGATTCATGGAGACATCACTTTGGATTCCGCAGAATTGAGACTCATATTGATGCTGCTACTGGTGGAAGGTATGGTGGTTTCCCATGTCTTCTGATGGCATCATTTTTATACTTATTTCTTGGTTGAATGAATTCAAGCTTTGAACATTTTCATCATATGCTGTGGTGCACTTCTCTCACAGGTTGTTCAGAGTCAATGGAGAACCAATTTTTATCAGAGGAGGTAACTGGATATTATCAGATGGGCTGCTAAGGCTTTCAAAGAAGCGGTACCACACGGATATCAAGTTTCATGCTGACATGAATTTCAACATGATTCGTTGTTGGGGTGGTGGACTGGCTGAAAGGCCAGAATTTTATTGTTATTGTGATTATTATGGCATTCTGGTATGGTGAACTTTCATCCCTATTCTTTTTCAACTCCTCCCTATATGCCTTCTGTTCTGTTATATTTTCAAAATAGACCTATTCATTGATCTTGTTCTGCTGGGAGCTTGTCAGAGTTGTTTATGTTCAATTTTCTGTGTAATTTTGCATTGATGTTATCTCAATTTCAATTACTCCCTTATCACAATAAGCAAGCATGTTTAGATATTTCTGCCTTGATGGAAGTTTAGATTTTTACTGAAAAAAGTTATTTCGTAATTTGTGTATATTTACTGAGCTAAAAATGATTGTCATTCAGGTATATTATTGCAAAATATTATAATATAGGGATGTCCATTCATGTTCTGGGAGCACTTTTTGAGGGGCTCTTATAGCCTTGGTCCAATCACTGTGTTAAGGTTAAATTAGGTCATAGATACATAGATACATTAATGACATTGAGGTTTTCTTAAATTTGATTGTTCTGCTGATATATATCTTGTAGGTCTGGCAAGAGTTCTGGATTACTGGGGATGTTGATGGACGAGGTGTGCCGGTGTCAAATCCTAATGGCCCACTAGACCATGACCTTTTCCTGTTCTGTGCTAGAGACACAGTCAAGCTCTTAAGAAATCATCCTAGTCTTGCCCTCTGGGTGGGAGGAAATGAACAAATACCACCAAAAGATATAAATACTGCTCTGAAAAATGACCTGAGGCTACATCCTTTTTTTGGGAGTGTAAATGAAAATGGCAAATCTGTGGAAGACTCTTCCCTGACATTGAGAGATCCAAGCCAGTGTCTTGATGGCACACGTATTTACATCCCAGGGTCGTTATGGGACGGGTTTGCAGAGGGAAATGGAAGCTTCTCTGATGGCCCTTATGAAATTCAAAATCCTGAGGATTTTTTCAAAAATGATTTTTACCGTTATGGATTCAATCCGGAGGTTGGTAATGTAGGAATGCCAGTTGCAGCTACTATTCGAGCTACTATGCCCCCAGAAGGATGGCAGATACCAGTCTTTAGGAAACTTCCCGATGGTTATGTAGAAGAAGTTCCGAATCCCATCTGGGAATACCATAAATACATTCCTTATTCAAAACCATCCAAGGTTCATGATCAGATTCTACTTTATGGCACTCCTAAAGATCTCGATGATTTTTGCATGAAGGTGAAATTTAATCCAGGCTTGATGCATTTTTCATCCTCGTGTATTTTGTAGTTTCTGGTGTATTTGATGTTCATGTTTTCACTTTTATGCCATAATATCTCAGGCTCAACTTGTCAACTACATTCAATATAGAGCTCTTCTAGAGGGATGGACCTCTCGCATGTGGAGCAAATATACAGGTGTATTGATTTGGAAGACACAAAATCCATGGACGGGGCTCAGAGGTCAGTTCTATGACCATCTACTTGACCAAACTGCGGGTTTCTATGGCTGTCGATCAGCTGCTGAGCCAATTCATGTACAGCTTAATCTGGATACTTATGTTATAGAGGTAATGCTTTGTCTATTTAAGTTCTATTTTGTATGAGTAAGGATTAGCAGTACAATAAATATCCTCTGGCTGAAGGTAAATATCGGGATAGGAAGGTAAAATCAACAAGCAAGAGAATTAAATTGACATTTATGATGGGATCAAGTTATGGATAGAGTAGTGTATCTCTATATAAAGTTCTGTAACATTTCATCTTCCTGCCCTAAATAGGTTGTTAATACTACATCAGAAGAACTGTCTGATGTGTCTATTGAAGCCTCAGTATGGGATCTCGAAGGTACATGTCCATACTACAGAGTTCATGAAACTCCCACCGTGCCGCCCAAAAAAGTTGTGCCCATTGTTGAGATGAAGTATCCAAAGAGCAAAAATCCAAAGCCAGTCTATTTTCTTCTTCTTAAACTGTACAACAAGTCGGATTATAGAATTTTATCTCGAAACTTTTATTGGTTGCATCTCCACAGTGGAGATTACAAGCTACTAGACCCATATAAGAAGAGGAAAATACCTCTCAAGATAACATCGAAGGTTTTGATTCAAGGGTCTACTTATGAGATTCAAATGCATGTACAGAACACTTCTAAAGCACCGGACTCTAGGCTTCTATCCTTAAGGCACAGTTCAACATCTAGTCAAGGAGATGCTGGCTTCCTCGCGGATTCACCGGAAATTGTAAAAGGACAGACTGGAAAAGAACAGGAAGTTGGTTTGTTTGGGACTATATACAGATTTCTTGCTGGGAAAAATGATGATGGATTGAGGGCCACTGAAGTGAATGGTCATGATGCAGGAGTTGCTTTCTTCCTTCATTTTTCAGTTCATGCTTCAAAGAGGGAGCATAGAGAAGGGGAAGACACTAGAATTCTCCCAGTTCATTACTCAGACAACTACTTTTCGTTGGTGCCAGGGGAGGCTATGCCTATTACGATATCTTTTGAGGCCCCTCTGGGCGTTACTCCTCGAGTCACTCTGAATGGTTGGAACTACCATGGACATACCATCCATTAAGCTGTATAGGCGTGTTACATGCAACGTTGTGACGCCAACTGTGTGTCAATTTTGAATAAGGTGTTAGGAATTCATGTTTTTACATTCTCGTGCCTCCAGAAGTTTTGTATCCTCTTTTACAGCAACTGGAGTTTGATCCTTCAATTGCATATCATGATATAACAGAGAAGACCACATACTTGGCACATCTGGTGTATTCCTTTCGCAGTCTATGCAATGAGAGAGAAGAATGCGTGTTGCCGAGTTGGTGTTGCTTTATTATAATGAATCCAAATCCCTCTGTCAAATGTCTTATTTTGACTCAACAGCTGGTGGATTAGCGAGGAAAAAAATCCAGCAACTTGGTGGTCGAGGAGGACTCTGGAATTCCGACAACTATTTCCAGTAGCTCTTCCGCGCATGTTTGAATGTGCACATTCATAAGTGAGATGCATGTAGAGAGGAGTGAATAATCCTTCATTACAGAAATCATTATATTTATAAATAAGTAGTTGAGATTAATGTAAAATAATCATTTACATTTCATCAAAATCTCGAAACTTGTTGTTCTCAATTTGCATTGGATAACTATTTTGATTTTAGAATTTTTGTTCTTGAAAGGAAAAGTAGGCTGTTTGTTTCCATTTTAAAAAAAAAAAGTTTTTTGTTTTCAAAAACAAGAAAATTTGTTTGGTGTTTTATTTTCAATGAGGTGTTTTTAAAAACAAGAAGATAGAAATTTCTTTTTAAAAGGGTTAAGATGAATATTTAACAATGATTTGTTGTGAAAAGAGTAGGTTAAACAAATATGTTTTGAGTGTATTTTAAATACATATTAACAATTGCTAGGACATCAAAAAGAACAATCTCATTAACTAAGGGAAAACATCTGTTATAGGTGGTTGACGTGGTAGCAGACATGGCATAATGGAGAATTTTTTGCCCCCACTTTCATTAAAAAAAAAACAAAGAAAGCAATCTACATGACATAAAAGGTTGCAACAGAAAGAGTGGAAGCAAGTGTGGACCACCGAAAAAGACAAGCACCCACACACGAAAGGCTTCGATAGACGAGAGGCAAAATTTGAGAGAAGCATTGATCGGAGTGTGATACCTGAGTGCCTAAACGTTGTGTGAAAAGGAGAAAGTGAGAAAGAGAAAGAGTGGAAGTAGGTGTGGACCATCGAGCGCATGTGATTGCTTTAGGGTTATAGAGAAAGCGATAGGAGAATCTTGCCATGTGAGCATCGATTGAGGGGAAAAGTTGTTATTTTGTTCTTTCTATAGTGAAATGGCATTGAAGGCCTTCACTAATTTGGGATTTACTTGTTGCAGAGCAAATGCCGACAAATAGGGGAGATAGCATTGCTGTGGAAGAGGAGGCAAATGGATTTGACAATGATGAGTTCGTGGCAATGGAAGAGAAGCATCGGCTACTAACGAAGGTAACTAAAGCCTGTAAAGAAAGTGTGCGATTAACAAAGGAAAAACTGAGAGGGAAGTATTATAGTATAGTTAAGAGTATTAGAAGATTTAGGGAGGAAGAAGTCGAACCGGTTGATGACCCTTTTGTTGAAAATGAAGGCAACGGGAGGTATGATAAGACTGTTGTTGAAAATGAAAGGGATGCGATAGATGCTGAACAAGAAATTGAGTCTAGAGAAGACATAGTTGGGTTTGATGACATAGATGATAATGGAATTTTTAGCAATTCAATAGGAAATGAGAGCAGTGAAGATGAGGGTGATAGTGATAGCGAGGATGGGAGTTATGTTGTTGACTCTGTAAGTAGTGATACAGAAAAGAGTTTGGTGGACAAATTTGAAGTAAATGCCACTAAGGATGGTGAGTGTGATGGGGATGAGGATAAGGATGAGTTGGGCCTCAATGACTATGATGGGCCTGTAGAAGAGAGGGTTGGGCTTAATGTGTTGGATGGGTCGGGTAGGAGTCCATTTTTAATGTTGGGTATGACCTTTTTGGATAAAGGAAAGTTGAGAAGGGCTATTGATAGGTATGCTATCTTAAAATGGGTCAATGTGAGGATAACTAGAAGTGAGAAGAGGTTATTGATAGCTACCTGTGAATTGGGCTACCCATTCAAATTATATGTAAGCAAGGATGGGAGTAATATAGGGTACATGGTGAGGACTTTGGTCGATGAGCACATGTGTGCTAGGGTTTATAAGAATAGAAGGGCAACTGTGCGGTGGATAGCTGAACACTTCAAGGAAAAAATCCAGGAGAGGCCTCAATATAGTAGTAGTGAGATGAAGAAGGACATTGAGCGCGAGTTGAAAGTGCATGTGAACTAGTACAAGTGTAAAAGGGCAAAGAGGAAAATAATAGAGGGCATGGATGGTAGTTTTATTGATGAATTTGCTAAGTTAGAAGCATGCTGCAATTAACTCAAATTGTCGAACCTCAGGGTCCAATGTTAATGTTGAGTTAAGCATTGAAGCATTGGACTATGGCTAGAGGGTTTTTAGAAGGGTGTATCTCTACTTTAATGCAGCCAAGACATGTTTGCATATGCATTTTATTCTATGTTATTGTTTAGTCTTATTCTATGTATGTTTGCAATTGTATTTTACTTTTTTTTTTACTTTGTCATATGTGTTAGGTTGGATGGAAACTTGGTTGTAGGCCTTTAATTAGGGTTGATGGGATGTTCTTAAAAGGCAAAGCAAGGAGAATTTTATTAGTTGCCATGGGTATAGATGCAAATAATTCATTGTACCCATTGGCCTTTGGTTTGACTGACAAGGAGAATGGATGCAATTGGACCTAGTTTATAGAATGGCTTCAATCCTCTTTTGATCTTAGTGACGGTGCTACAATTACTTTCATGTCTGACAGGCAGAAGGTAACTTATTGTATAGTTATTAACATTAAATGTCAAGTTAGAAATTGCTCGCTTTATTGTACATGCAGGGATTGACACATGCTATTACAGAGGTTCTCCTTAAGGTTGAGCACAAGCTATGTGCTAGGCATATTTATGCCAACTGGAGCAAAAAGTGGAGAGGTAATGAGCTAAAGAAGAAGTTCTTCTCATATGCTTGGAGTACCTTTGAGGAGCAGTTCAACGACAATTTAAAGTCTCTGGGTAGGCTAAATAAGGTAGCAGCACAAGCAGCCATGGCATACGGTCCAAAAGTATTGGTAAGAGCCTAGTTCACTAATAGATGCTTGTCTTGGATTGTAAACAACAACGTATGTGAGAGTTTAAATGCATGGATTGATGAGTATAGATACTTGCCCGTTATTAGAATGTTTGATGGTATTAGGATTAAGATGATGGAGAAATGGGCTATGAGTGAGCAAAACGTAAGCAATTGGGAGGGCATGTTAGCCCAAAATGTCTTGAGTTATTCGAAACAAATAGATACTTGGCTGTCAATTGTAGAGTTTTCTTTAATGGGGATGAAGGCTATGAGGTGAGTAAGTGACAAGATAGGTACACTGTGTATTTGACCAGGAAGATGTGTACTTGTAGGGCATGGGATTTAACTGGAATCCCATGCCAACATGCTATCTGTGTGATGTATCATGCAAAAATAGATCCCATTACCCAAATCTCACGATACTACCACAAAAAGACATATATTGCTTGCTATAGGACAAAGTTTGAACCTGTAAGAGGCAAGCAATTCTGGAATGTAGACAATTTTTTGCCCATTATACCTCCCCTAATTTGCAAATTACCTGAAAGACCAAGAAAGAAAAAAAAAATAAGGACAGAAGAAACACAAACAAAAAAACAATTCCTCTACCGAGTCTACAAACCAAACTGAACCTGCTGTACAAAATGGACTTCATGTGCAAAAAATGTGCAAGAAATATATAATTAGTAAGTGCGGCTATTATAGACAAGAGGGGCATAACAGAAGTACCTGCAAAGAGGTAAATTATTAGGCTTTGATTACTTTAACTTTATAAGGTGCAGATTGATGACTTTAATCTAGAGTCCTTTTTGCTATATTTAACCTCATTCACTCTTCTGGATCAATAGTTCCCCCTTTTGTGCCCTCTATTGCTCCATTGTGAATTTTTTTCATGCATGTCTTAGGTATGATAGATGTTAATTTCTCTGTTTGTTTTAAATCTAGCTCTTCCACTGTATTGTCAAATTTAAAGGAATCTCTCCATTTTTTTAGCCAATATGCTTTTTATTAGAGCCATCTTGCCTGGTTTCAGTATTCTAGATGGTCTGTGTGTGCTTCAGGGGCTTAACAACGTTTATTCCCCTTTCACTTGATTGAATGGTGGATAATGAATGCATTTACTAACATTTTGCTCATTTAGGCACCCCGATTAGGTAACCCTCATCCTAGCAGGAGGAAGAAATCACAATATCAATCTACACCTTCTCAACAAACACAAAACATGGCTACACCTTCCCAAAAGGCACCAAACCTATATGCACCTTCACAACCATCACCAAACCAATCTGGACCTTCCCAACCATCACCCAACCTCTCTGCCCTTTCCCTTCCATTACCAAACCATGCTGCACCTACACAACATCCAACTCATTGTTGTCAACCCATCAGTCACCCTAAACGGTCTGCTAGGAAGAGGTGTGTGCACAAACCCATATTGATGAGCAAACGGGAACAACTGTGTACAATGTGAGTTTTTTTTAATAAGTCATTTTCCTTTATCACCATTTTAAGTGGCTAACTGCACACTATTTTATTATGTAGCTTGGATTGAGTTCACAGTTGATATTTGGGGAGAGTACTGCTGCAGATTATATCAACATAATATTGACCCTGAAACACGCTTTCCAATTCCAAATGAGAAACAACTCAAACTTGGTAAGGCTTCAAGCTCCACGGCATCAGAGGGTTCAAGGAGGATTCAAATGCCTAAACAAGGAGCAAGTGTATCACAGCCACCAAATTTGCCAATTAAACCCACTGGATTGCAATGGAAGGGCCAACCAAGTATCACCAGCTCACAGCTCCAACTTCAAAGGCAAACAATGATGACAAGAAGGGCCAAAAATAGCATATCAAACATATAGGTTACTGCTTATAACATTTAGATGTTTTAAAAACAACAAGTCAAACTTTTTGTACCTAGGAGCATTGAAGACACTTCCTCTTTGTATACCTTTTTATGCCAAGTACATTTGCTAAGTATGTTGAAGTGTAAATGGGTTGATTGTATAACTTTCCATTTTTTTTTTTTTTGGAAATGGGCTCCCATGAAACTCTTTTGTGCCAAATACAGTTGCTAATTATGATGAAGTTAATTACTTAAATATTGCTTTATATAGTATTTGATTTTTTTGTTTATATACAAATGTTACAGATCCAAAGCGAGGAAAATTGTTTTGTAAATTACTTAAACTTCACTTTGTATACCTTTTCCATTTTGGTTTTGATACTTCTATACTACTATTACATGTCCAAAGATAGGGAACATTGTTTTTCATTTTGACAATTGCATTTTGCGCATTATATTCTTTTACCACAATTGTCAACTACACATTCTTCACCATTCATTACAGTATTTGCCCTCCAACATTACTAACTTGTCAAGTATAAAACAACTAGCCAAACTCATGTAATTGACAACAGTGCCATGGCCATTTTCAACTTCATTTCTCCCTTCTTGATTTCTCTATTGTTCAGCTCATGTCTGCATTTAAGCTTCCTCAGTTCACCATGTATTGCATCAAGCTCTTCACATACCATTTGCCCTTACTCTGCTCTTCGCAACATCTTATTCTCTTCATATAGTTTGTCAATATCATCCAATAACTCTTTAATGACAATATTTGCCCTCACACCAAAGTCCTCATTGTGCCAAGAGAAGTATCTACACCCCCTTCTTGTTAGTGCGTAACAATAAGTATTAGTTTTGAAGTTCCGTTCCCACTCACATTTTCCGACACACCCACACACAAATGTCCCCTTCCAAAATTCAACTCTTTACCTGGTAGTAGTATGTGTATCCATAAAACCTCCTACCCGGATTGTCATCAGTCCACACCATCCATTTAGGAGCCATCAATCTATGATGACAATATCTCCTTCGACCTTTATACTTGTCCTCCTGATTGGGTTTTTGTAGTGGTACAACCCTTCATCTGCTCCTTGTTGTCATCGATGAAGAAGATGAAGCCATCCACCTCCGTTTGCTCCTTGGCATCGTCAACCTTGTCTACTTCTTTTCCTTTCCTTTCGTTGGAGAGAGTTAAACGACAAAGTTGTGTAGTTGGGATAAGGAGGTAGGTTTCATAAGTTAATATCTTCATTCAATTCTCCATTAATGAAAGCAAGGCCAAAAAAAAAAAATTCTCCATTACGCCATGTCTGCTACTATATCAACCACCTATAACATACGTTTTCACTTAGTTAATGAGGTTGTTCTTTTTGATACCCTAGCAATTGTTAATATGTATTTAAGATACGCTCAAAACATTTTTGTTCAATCCGCTCTTTTCGCAACACATCGTTAAATATGTACCTTAACCCTTTTAAAAACTAAAAAATAAAAATAAGTTTTAGATGTTGGATATACATTCCTTAATTTTTATTTGGGAAAATAGAAAAGCGTTTTATTCTCCAATCAATGACTTTTTCAACTTAAATTCTCATCAAAACTTCACCTTTTGATCTGAATGAATATATTTATTTCTAAATGTAATTTTTTAAAACAATAATCCAAATAGATTTTTTTGTTTTTATTTTTTAAAAATTTGTTCTTAAAAACAGTTTTGAAAAACAAGAAAACACAAAATACAAGCAAACAGACCATAACTTCTAGTTTTGTTCAATTTTTTCCCTCAAGATTCAGTTACGACTCACGAATTATGATTCAGTTTTTATAATTACTTAACTCAAATTACAGAAATTATGTTGAGTCAAAGTTTAGGAATTAAATCTATTGAGAAAGTTTAAGGATTAAAATTTGTATTATTCCCAAAAAAAAAAATTTGTATTATTCCAAAAAAAAAAAGATGGACATCGTAACCTACACACCGCAAAGTCCACCTGCATGATCCGCAAATGATCAAATGTATCAATTGTATCATATCATTACCGGGGAAGATCTGCAATTCTGTAACGTAACGTAACGTATTACAGTATATGCCACGCGCTTTAAAGTTCCTAGAATTTACGTGTGAATCAATGACAGAGGAGGAAATGTCCTCATGAAATAGCCTTCATAAACCGATTTATGGAGGAGATGAAGCCTGCTGCTTTGTCAATCAAATTTTGGCCTTGCGCTGACTTCTCTTCTGCACTACCAAATATCATCTGCCACATGAAGGTAACATCACCAATCAGAAAACAATTCAATCATCAGAGTTTTAGGGAAATTAAGAGATAAAGGCATGTGACTCTATTTTCTTCCTTCAGGCTGAAGCTGGTTCCTGGTGATTTCATTATGATTATTTTAATACTATTTTCATTATAAGTTGTTGATTTACAAATTCAATAACAACCTCACAGCAGGGCCTGGCACATGATTTTCTATGCATAATCTTTCAAGCCAATATAAAACTGAAGCTACTGACCTCAAGTTCTTCAGCATCTGGACGGCTAATGAACTCCTTGGCCAGTAAATATCTGTTGGGCCTATCCTTGTCATCGTAGAACACTTTCCACAATCTAAGTGTGATCAACAAAATAATCAAACAACAGCCATAAATGGATTGAATTTCACCATGGTAAAAAAAAAATCGAGTGAAGATTATTTGTCGAGCGAAAATTTGTATTTGACCAAAAGCGTGAATTTCTTGTCTCAATTTTCAAGGGAGAACATCGAATCCTATAACAACCAGTATATCATGTTGGTGCTCTCAACATCAAGAAACTACCCCCGCGGGCAATCTGAAACTGGAAGCTATAAAGATAGGGACAGAAGACCTTACCCCGGATAGCACCTGAAGACTGCACCAGATGGCAGAGGTCGCATGGAATAAGCAGCCGTGAAAGTGCTGTACAGGTTAGAAAAATTACCATACAAAATCATTATGCAGAACCTATATCTCATATGCTAAAGGGCAAAAAATCAAGTCAGATAACTCGAGGAGAAATTTTCCATCTGAATTAATGGATTAGAACAAACTTTTATAACTCCTCAGGTCCACAGGATTAATTTATTAAAAAACACCCTTTCTGAGGCAGTTTCTTTGTCGAGAAAAAAGCTGCCGATGAATTGAGCTCAGCCTTCGAGCATTGATTGTCCAACACAAGCATATATGAAATGTGAAATGATTTAAATATCAAACCTTATATGTAAAAGAGGAAATCACACCTTAAAAAGTAGCGTCTTAACTTCCGAACGTTAACTCCAACCCCAACATCCTCACTTATCAAGCGTGGATTCCACATGATGAGAGGCCTTGGCTGCAAATATACAAAGTTTGATGAATTGGAGGATGCTTAAATTTTAGACATCATGAAAATTTTAAACAATGAGTGCATAGAAGATGGAAGAAACTAGGGCCAGGAATATACAGGATCATTTGATAGATCAGATGCAATTCTCTCGACATATTCTAACATTTGATAATCAGGAACGACCATGACAACGATCTCATCTTCACTTTCTACAGGCCTTCGATCACTTAAGCTGGATTAACATAATAGAAAATTGTACACGAATTAACGGTAGATGGCCATTAATATTGAGAATCATGAATAAAATTGTGACATCATGGCCATTTAAGTTCTTAAGGGAAATGCAAAAGTAAACATCCAATGACAAAAGGTACACAATAAAATCATGCTTCCATGGCAAAGGACGTAATTAAAGTTCTTTAGAGAAATAATTAATGTGGTAGCAGTTACCTTGCAAATTTAAATGCAGCATCCTTCCACCGATATTTTAGAAGAGCAGCTGCACCAGCATCTGGAAATATGGCTTTAACACTCTAACAATCAAACTAATGGAATTTAGGAAGCAAGTCAAAACATAAGCATTAGCATTAACATCAACATTGAAGCAACCTATAAAGTTTATTTTGAAAGCCTATAACAAAAAAGAGAAGCAATTGGAAGTCGTAATTATATCACGAGCATGTCGTCTTTTGATCCTTAAGAATTTTATAAGGCTAAACAATTTTCTTTTTTCTTTGTTCCTTTTTGTAGGTCTGTGACATGAAATGGCAAAAGCACTTCAGTACTGGACCTTAATGTTTTATAGAAAAGCCAGAATCCAGACAATCCTCTATCTGTTGAAATATTACCACTCATAGTGACCCATCTGACCAACCTGACATTCTGTTTCCTTGATGAGTGTGTCCAAGAAAATCCTTGACAATTCCCAGAGCTCCACCTGTGCCCCTTCGTCATCTAAAAATTGCAGTTGGGGGATTAAAAGCTCAACCTGCAAAATGGTAAATATAAGACAGATGGACAGAGATTCACCCACCTGAATTCATCCAATATATCCATCAATGACAGAAATGATACTTTTTGCCGAAAATGCAGTACATACTTTGAATGGTTTCGCATATAGTCCAAAGTTTAATTTTCACTGATATGTTTTGTGTTGAAAATAGGCCTGACAGTGCAAAGATAATGCGTGTGTGTGTGTGTGTGTGTGTGTGTTGGGAACTAGATTATCGACTTGATTGCATACTATGGCTCTCATTCCTCCTGAAGACACAAAAAGGGCAGTGGCCTGACTTGATTGCCGCACTGCACCCTCCAAGTCAGGGGGCAAGCAACTGAAAGAGAAAACGAAAGAGTCAACAGCTTTTAGATACCTATTGGAATGTAGCTCAGGCCTCGACAAAGACAAGGAGTGAAAGAATCAGTGCATCAATTCTTATTATATAGCTGCAATAGATTGAGTCGCTGCAATTTCTCTTAAAAGGTGCACATATATCAGAAAGTGTAATGTCACATCACGATAAACTTGGTGCCCATACGTAACAAATAGAGTTCGTTTATTATCATCAGTCATGGAGTTCGACACAACATGCAAAGCATATCAATGAATCAGAATAAGTGGTGGATTTCAAATCATGTAACCTCCATGAATTGATTATTCGGGCTCTGTAAGATACCGCAGAAGAAGAAAAAAAGTTTTTCGAAACAAGAAGCCTGCGATGAAATTGTGGCTTAGGCCCAAAAGAAACGCAAAGCACAAAATCCTGAATATAGAGTTCTACGGTTCACATATCTCTAATAACTGGCATATGACGGGAAACAACATAAATTCAAACTGAATACAATTTACGATGCTCACAGTGAAATTTGTAAAATAACTGAAAGAACCGACACCTGTCATCTTCCTCATCCTCCTCAAAATTTTCTAGTGCAGACGAAGGTTCGGCCTCTTGAGGAGGTTCGCCTTGGAACTTCTCAAACTTGGCACGAATTCTTGAGGTAGACCTAGCGCAATGACGGGAAATCGAATGGTATCCGCAAAAGATAGAGGTTGAGAAAGACAGGGAACAGCCAGTGGCAGAAGTTGAAACTGGTATTGAGAGACGGTTGAAGAACACGTTGCAGCTTGCACTCGAACAAGCCATCTGTTTCGATTTCAGCTTTCTGCTTCCCTTCTTCCTAAGCCATGGATGATGCAATCCTTCCACCCAACTGGCTCATTTGCTTGTTCTGTTTTAGCATCTAGCACACCACATCATTTTATGTCTAATATTTGATACACAGAATCTAATAAAATAGAGTGCATCATCCAATGGTAGTTAACTTTTTTTTT